>PVJI01009776.1:0-63566 GCA_004026765.1 Micronycteris hirsuta | reverse complement strand
CAGAGACATTGAAATTAAGAACAATCTAACAATAGCCAGAGGGGAGGAGGGAGAGGACTGTGGGGAGAAGGGTCTTCAGGAGCTACTATAAAGGACACATGGAAAAAACCAAGGAGGAGGGTGGAAGCAAGGGAGGGAGGTGGGTTTGGATGGGGTGGGGGGAGGGTAGGGGAGAAAATGCAGACAACTGTAATTGAAGAACAATAAAGTAATTTAAAAAAAAAGAAGGGAAAGGGAGGTAAATGAACATGAATGAGGGACCCATGGATAGAGCCAAGGGGGGGTGGGCGTGGTTAGGGCAGGGGAAAGTGGTGGTGGGAAAATGGAGACAACTGTATTCAAACATCAATTAAAAAAAGGGGAAAAAAAGAAAGACTAGGACATGTTAAAGTAGCATTTTATATATGTAAAAAAAAATCCTTGGAATTATATAATTACAGCTACCACAATTTTCCTTTGGTGTATTTCCATGGGAACAATTTTGTTCTTTATTTTAAGATATATGGTGTTTGGCCAGAAAAACATTCTCAATTTAGAAAGAGAGAACTTAACATTGAGTCCTGCTTTACTTTGCTAGCTATATGGGTCAAATCATTAACCTCTCTGAGCATCCTTCTGTATGAAAAATAATGGAGTTAATATCTTAATTACTTACAGGGTTATCTGCATCAAATAAAATTATATATGAAATCATTCTAGCTTTAATTATAATAAACTCTTAAAGCATGATTATTTACATACTATCCCTATATTTAAACTAATTTTATTTTTGAAGATGAACAAAATTTAGGGAATTAACACTGGTCATTTTCATCCTTCTACTGGGAAAAGAACCAATAAGAAAGCAGGAGGAAATATGCCCAGACAAACCCTTTTCAAACCGCCAGTTTGTACCTGGAGGGAGATCTGAAAATGTCTATTGTTTGGTGGCACTATATTATGAGGTCACAGTGAATTATTATTCCAGAAGCAGAAACAGGACAAAAGAATGGAAGCCAGAAGCATCACACTATCTGACTTCAAATTATACTACAGAGTCACAACAATCAAAGTAACATGGTATTGGCAGAAAAACAGACACACAGATCAATGGAGCAGAATTGACAGCCCAGAAATAAAACCACATGTATATGGGCAAATAATTTTTTAAAAAGGAGCCAAAAACATACAATAGAGAAAAGAAAGCCTCTTCAATAAACGCTGCTGGGAAAAATGGAAAGCCACATGCAAGAGAATAAAGCTAGATTACAGTTTTCCCCATGTACAAAAATTAATTCAAAATGGATCAAAGACTTAAATATAAGATCTGAAACAATAAAGTACATAGAAGAAAACATAGGTATTAAACTTATGGACCTGGGTTATAGAGAACATTTTATGAATTTGACTTCACAGGCAAGGGAAGTAAAGGCAAAAGTAAATGAATCAGGCTATATTAAACTAAAAAGCTTTTGCACAGCAAAACAAACTGACAACAAAACAAAATGGCAACCAGTCAAATGGGAGATGATATTTGCAAATAACAGCTCTGACAAAGTGTTCATATCCAAAATATATAAAGAACTCATACAACTTAACATCAAACAAGCAAACAATCCAATTTTAAAAAATGGGCGGAGGACCTGAACAGACACCTTTTCCAAGAAGACATACAAACAGCCAACAGATATATGAAACAGTGTCCAATTTCACTAGCTATCAGGGAAATGCAAATCAAAACTACAATGAGATACTACCTCACACCTGTTTGAATGAGTATTACTAACAAGTGTTGGAGATGTTGTAGAGAAAAAGGAATCCTCATTCACTGTTGGTAGGGATGTAAACTGGCACAGCCACTATGGAAAACAATATAAAAGTCCCTCAAAAAATTAAGAATTGAGTTATCATATGACCCAGCAATCCCTCTTCTGGGTATCTAACCAAAAAACTTGAAAACATTTATTGGTTAAAGATATATGCACCCCTATGTTTATTGCATAATTATTCATTGTGTCCAAGACATGGAGACAACCAAAGTGTCCTTTGATAGATGATTGGATAAAGAAGATGTGGTACATATATACAATGGAATACTACTCAGCCACAAGAAAAGATGAAATACTGCCATCTGTGATAACATTGACGGGCCTTTAGAATATTATGCTGAGTGAAGTACATCAGAAAGAGCTAACAACTATATGATTTCACACATATGTGGGATATAAAACTGAAACAGTTTGGTGGTTACCAGAGAAAGGTGGGGTACGAGGGTAGTAAAGGGTAAAAGGGGCCAAATACATGGTGGCAGAAGAGGATCTGACTTTGGGTGGTGGGCACACAATGTAATATACAGATCATGTATCATAGTAATGTACACTTAAAACCTATATGATCCTATTAACCAATATCACCCCAATAAATTTAATTTTTAAAAAATGAATACCAAATTATTCATGTGACCTATATGCTCCATGATTTTTCAAGGATCTCACCTCTAGAGTTATCTGTGATTTGAAAATGAAACTATGAAAAATACTTAGGAGCTGGCACCCTCTTTTCCCTTAATGCAAAAATATATTTTACTTGGCTGATATCATAAAATGAATGAATTTACTCATAACAAGCAGAATCAACAAACTGTGATCTAAATCTCATTTACTAGTTATATATCTGAATAATTTCAAACTATTCACTGGGCAATTAAACAAATTGCAAATTCTAAATGTACAAAAATAGCCTACCATTTATTCTAAGCTGCACCCCTCCCCCCACAATCCATATTACTGTGGTCTCAAAATGATTTGGACAAAGACTAGGAAGGATATCCAAGCCTACTTATATGCCACTTTCATTTTACCTCTTAATGATAAAACCATGGCAATAGAGAATCCCTACTTATAACTTCGTAAAAACCTAAAGCAGACCAAACTTATTGCTTCTGCTATATATGTAATTCCTAATCATTTTATATACTTTTTAAATAAGAACTTCTCCCATAAATATATTGTCATTATTGTTACTGCATAAAAACGAAGTATTCACTTTTTACTGCAAGACAGCACCCTGCAATTCTTAACACAAAAATTTCTGGAAATAAACTCAACTTTTGGCCCTACGGCTTTAGGTCATAACATTTCTCATCAGAATGACTAATCTCTACGAAAAGGCAGGAAAAGACAGAGCCACCCACTTTCATATTTTCATTTTTTGAAAAAAAAAAATCCCAATATAGCTCATGAACTAGAATCATCATTTGTAAAAAGTATGTAATCCATCAAGAGTACATTTTGATTATAAGATTAACAAGATCATTATCTTTCTTATTCTTTGCACTGAAAAAAGTATACTGACATTAAAAGTGGTTCTAGCTTAGTTTTACTTAGAAATCTGATAAACCTTTGCTCAGGAACCAACCAACACTTAATAACAAAGTTACTTCATTTTTTCCTTTTCTGCTTACTTGAAAGAATATAAACAACAAAGTACAACTTTTTAAAAAAACCTCCTCCATTGATACAGGACTCATTTTCATTCAACCTTGTTATACCCATGGATTAGAGACTGGAGAGTATGTGTTTTTCAAGTAAGATATTAAACAAGATATGAAGCTTCCTACAGCTGTTGTAAGCCAATCCTGTGTGTGCGTGCACACCCAAGCACCCGCATGTCTGCTTAAGCAGTAAAGCAAAAGGATCATTGCAGATAAATGGAAAGGGGAAGAGGAAAAAGTGTAAATAAGCAGAAAGAGAAACTTTCTGCCAGCTCAGGGGGTCTGCTATTGGCTGTAAGCAAAAGCTCCAATCTAAAAGGAGACAAATGAGATGATTCTTAAAAGATTTGGGCTTTATGCCTTTCCATCATTATTTTCTTCCCTCACTTATGAACAGCTTAAGAGGGGGAGTAAATCAGCTCTAACCTTGAGGAGACTTTGCTCTAGAAGAAAGAAGAGAGTATTAAATTAATTATTCAAGGTGAGTTATAAGAAGGACAGGAGTCATTAAAAAATAGGGTGGGGTGAAAATGGGGAAGCAATATGGGTATGAGGAGGGCAAATAGAGGGAAAAGTAGAGGAAAGCAAAAGAAAGAGGGTGCTGAGAAAATAGTTTGGAATCTAAAATCATAACACAATCGACTTGTTCATTTAACATAATTCATTTACCTGCGTTATTTTTTCGATCCCCTGGAAGTTGTGCTTTTCAAAATGGTCTGCTATATTTAGGAAGGTGTGACGTTCTAGGTAGCAGCAATTACTCAGGACTATCAAAAGTTGCTGTTCCTAAAAGCAAAACAAATGTTTAGAAAATTACATTTATAGTAACAAATTGAGAGGCTAGTAAGTATCATTTATCACTTATTAAGTTTAATATCAACATTCAACACTGTGACGTTCTTTGGCTCCTTTTTTCCCAATATTAACAGAGAGAGAAACATACAATTCTATAATTCTACTAATTGCTTATTATTATATAAGATACTACAGAGTCAAATAATATTCCCTCTGAAATTTAACAGCCTAATAGAGAAACATATTGATGAAACACAGTTAACTAGTAAAGTAGGATCAGCTGTTGTTCTTATGAAAGGGCTTCATGTTATTAGTTATTTTACTTAATTCTTTGTGTACAAAATAGCTATAAAATGAGTATTTTTAAGTGACTACAAAAATTGTAGAAACCTTAGAAAACAGTTTATCAGAGAATTATAATACAACCCATGTGATGGGCTTCTTCAAAAACTTGGACCTTCACAGAATGTTTTATGTAGAATAGCGTCCCACTTTTGGGGAGTAAAGGCACAGAGTGCAGGGGGCTCTGCCCAGTGTCAGTGTTAGAGAGGACTGGAGCCCCACGGTCTGTACTCTCCAGAGTTCTAGCTACTTAAAGTAATTTCTCATCAAAATGACAGACCCCAATGCTGATAAATAAAACATCTTTTACAGTTCAGAAGAACTCTTTTTGTAAATAGAATTCCAGGAATGGTATCTGTCACTGCTATTGTGGCTCACAGAAAGCACTTTCCCTGTGCTCTGTCAGGTCTTTTAAGAGCATTCTCTGGAACAAATGTGACTAATTTAGGGCCTTAGTTTAAGATCCCTTGACTAAAAACTAAGGCAGGAACCACTTTCCAGGAAAAGTTCTCACCCATATTTGTTTACTGTTTCATATGTAATCAGAATAACTTATGTTAAAGTCAGTATGATAAATATGGAAATAAATAGGCCCCTGTCCTTTGAGGTACTCAAGCCACAGATAAAATGTACTCTTTAAACTCAATTGCCAACCAAGCGCAGATTATATTTCTCAATAGCATCATTTAGCCCCATCAAATTTTTTAAAACTTTCTAGATTTAAAAGCATTTAATATGTTCATATACTTAATATGTCCCAATCTTTATTTCCAGTAGAGTGTAGTCTACTCAATGCCTTTTCTGGTCATCAACAAATATAACTAAAAGGTCAAGAAATTATTAAGGTACTTTCAAGCAAATGAAACATTGTTGATAGCCCTGATAACCTATGGATGGGAAATGGAGTACAGAAAAAGGTAAAGAAGGTTATGGTGTGTATGCTCCTCCTCTGCATTTTGAATTTAAATGGCAAGTAAAAATCAGAAAGACAGCAGTGAACAGCAATGGGAAGGCGCGCAGGTGAGGCTGGGATATTCCCTCCTGCCGTAGGTCTGGTGTCATCCTTATGTGGTCCTTGTAAAGCACGTGAAATAAAGTAAACATAATGTCCCACTGGCCACTCTAATTCTCATCTGGACTTAATTGCCTTATCCTTCAAAAGTCTTCCCTACAAATATTAGCATTATCTAGGAGTCCACCTGAGCCTGCTGCATCTTCTAATCCCTATTAATTAACTATCTTTAGTTGAAGGAAAATGGTTCTTCCCATTAAATGGAAAAACTATTTGGGTGATTTAAAGTCTTACTCTTAGTAAGTTGTCCCCCACCCCCCAAATCTAGCCAATCAGAAGAAATAAAAAGTAGGAAGAACTGAATAACACAATCAAATAATCAAAAGCTTTTAACAACTTAGACAAATATATGTGTTTAAAAATAATGACCCTACCTATGAAAGGGAGAACTTGCAGATTAAGGACTATAGCCCTATGTATTATTTCAATTATTCCTCACCAATCTCTGAAGTATAGGCATGACCATCCCAATTTTGTCCAGGAGAAAACTGGACACCCTCAGTGATATGCCCAAGGTTCTTCAATTAGGAAGAAGCAGATCAGGAGAAACCAATGTCTGCTAACTTCAAACCCAGACCTCTTTCTACCATAATTGCCTCTAATGGATAACAGAACAAGACCTTAAGAAGATCTCAATAATCTGGGCCAAATATAACAAGATACCATGGGAGGGGAGAACTATGGAAATGAATTTGGTACAAAATACTTCATTTTTAGAGAGTAAAATGGAAGAGATAAGGCCCCATGAGTAGCAGAAGCAAGCATGAAACATGGGGTTTTGGTTCACAGTAAGCAGTAAGCTCAGTACAAGTCAACAGAGAGATGTAACCTAATGTGTGGTTCTGGCTACTTCCCAGTAGTCAGGGTCACACTGGAATCAGTGTCCGCTCTTGAAGAAGGACCAAAGTAGACTCAGGGGAGAACCAACACATCAAGTGATCACAAGCACATGAACTGGGAGACGTCTACATAATTTAGAGTGTTAGTAAGGAGAAGGGAAGATTTCAAGCACATGGCAGCTGTTTTCAAACACTGTAAAGATTATCATGTAATGGAGGGGAAAGAGGGAAGGGTTTACAGGAACATCTATAAAAGACACATGGACAAAACCAAAGCGGGGTAGGATTGAGGGTGGGAGGTGGAGATGGTTGGGGGTGGGGGTAGTAGTCAGGGGAAAATGGAGACAACTGTACTTGAACAATAATTTTTAAAAATTAAAAAAAATAAAAGAAATTAGGCTTGTTCTAAAAGAAAAAAGCGTAGTCGGTCAGATGGCTGGCAAGGCCTTTCTCAATTTAGAAGGATCTTTCCTCCAGTTCATGTCCTTCTCTAGCCCTCTTTGTTGACACCGGAAAGAATGGCTTAAACTCTCCACATCGACTTCCTCAGTTCTTCTCCTACAGATGGCCCCTGAGTGGTCCAATGACACGGTTCTCGCGCTGCCATACGTGGCCTCCTAATGCCAAAGTCATGAGGCTCTAGTTTGCACCTGATGTAACCTGACACTCCATCAGTCTAAGACACTCTTAAATATTCCTTAGTTTAAATGTTTTTTCCATCTGTCTCAGGAACATTTCTCTAGAATTTCCTTCTCTCTGATTATTCCTGCACAGAAAATTTCAAGGCCTCTGCTTCTAACCATCCTTTAAATACTGGTACCTCAAAATTATTTTTGTATATTTGGCTCTTCTCTTAATCTACTACTATTTTTTCCTGGTATTGTCATCCATTCCCAGGCCTTATTTTGCCAATTCATAAATCTATATCTAGACTTCTCTCCTGGGGTCCAAATAAGTACATCTATTCCTCCACTAAATATCTCTACCTGAATGACACTTGGTCAATACATCTAGACCTAAACCAAATTTTTAGTCATTCTTTAGAACCCTTTTTCTTCCTAAATTCTCTCTGTCAATCCATTAACTAATAGATTTTATTAAAAATTACTTTGATTAAACTGTACTTTTCCCAATATAACAAACTGCTTATTTAGGAATTCATAAATATAAAAAATGTGGAAATGATACAGGGCAGAAAATTTAGGTCCTATGTTTTCTTTCTTGAGTGACACACATACACATACAAACACCCATCCTTCAAGCTAATGACAGACCAGAGAAGGTTATTTGTTTTTAAGATAGCTAGAGTTTGCATTTCAACAGCTAAATTTATTTATGTGTAAAGTATGTGTGTGAATCATCCCTAAATACATGTATATGTTTTTTAAAGGGTGTGTGTGTGTGTGTGTGTGTGTGTATACACACACACACACATATATACACAGATACATATATACATATATAGGTATTTGTGTGTGTGTGTGTGTTTGGCTTTATTTTTGCCACAGAACTTTGTGTTCAAATGAAATGCTATTAGGGCACTTACAGAAAAAAAATAGAGAAAAGTAGAGCTTCTTTGGTTAAAGAGGGAAAATATGGAGGAACTCTCAAGCACCAGGGAACTGCTAGGACACCTAGTTCACACTCAAGAACCTGCATGATGCAGAGAGTAAATGGAACTAGTTAAGTGGCAACTTCATCTAAAAAGATTTTAAGTGAAGAATATATATAAAATTATATTTTATTAACATTTTCACAAAATAAAACACAACTCCAAAGTAAAGAATAGTAAGTTATAGCACTAATATAGTAGGTAATTTAGATAGAGTATGAAATTGCCACTACATAGTTTTAAAATGACATGTTTTACTCTCTATTTATCATCTTAAGTATCATCTTACTTACAGAAGTCAAACTGAAGTCTTCATGATTACTTCCAAACAAATCAGGGGAAGAAACATCAATGGAAAGACTGAATATAAAAAAAGAAAGAGAACAATCAAAACAATAAAATAAAAATGCTAATATAATGTTATATGTCAACTCTATCAATAATATATGCAATAAGCCTTATGTTAATTTGACTTTAAAATATTTTGGTCAGTTCTCTGGGTAGTGGGAGTCGAGACGGCAGTAGATAGATCCTTAGCTCACCTCCTCACATGGACACACCAAAACTGTAAGTATATATAGAGCAAGCTTCACTGGGAATAATCTGATGACTAGTTGAACAGATTTTTCTTCAGCTCAGGATATAAATAAAAAGCCACATCTAGATAAGTAGAAGGGCGGAGATGTAGGCTGGTCGAGACCCATGTAGCCAGTGTGGTGATCCACAAGTGGAAGGGATAGCACAACCACAGTAGTCCTCCCTGAAGACAGAGGGGTCTGAATCCCACGCCAGGTGTCCCAGCCCAGAGGACTTATACCAGGAAGAGGAAGGAAGCCCCCATAATATATGGCTTTGAGAACCAACAGGGCTTTCCAGGAATGAAAGTCTCTACTCTTTAAGGACTCAAGTACAATACAAACTCACTATAAGTCCCAACACTGAGGCAGCAGTTGGAAAAATACCTGAATCAACTATGCAGGAATTACATTAACTAGCTTTAGGGCAAGTAGTTGCCCTAAAGGGAACAATGGGAATTTTCTCCAGGGACCAAACTGCTGGCAAATGCCATTATTTCTTTGTTTCTTCTATTTCATTCTCCTTCAACATAGCCTGCCCGGCACCCCACCCCGGCATTTATCAGAGGTCACATCCCAGATTTTGTCCAGGTCAAAGTGATTTCAAAGTGGCTCCAAACAAAGCATGTGCCTTCACCTGCTATGGAGTCCCATCCAAGCAGCTCTACCACTAAGACAGCTGACAGGTGAACTCAGCCAGCAGCAAAGTACCTCTCAAGCAGCTCCAGGATCAGCACACCCAGTACACAGCCTCGACCAGCACCAGAGCCTCCCCAAAGTGGCTCCTACTCTGGAGGGCCAGTCCCTTCATACCAGATCATCCTCAGCAGTCACAGCCACTTCTCACATCCAGCTGGCCTGGGGACACCCCACACACAGGACTTTCAACAGCAATTAGAGTGTGACTACAAACAGGAGGGTGCACACAATCCACACAGGGTCATTCCTGAAACACGTAGCTCTGGTGACAAGAAGAATTGCACCACTGGGCTGCAAAGGTCACCTTAGACATAAGGCCACTCTTTCAAGGCTGATGGATGTGCCTGATCTTTCACATACAAAGAAACAAACAAATAGATATAGGCAAAATGAGGAGACAAAGGAATATGTTCCAAAAAAAGGGATAAAACCCCAGGAAAAAAATACTAAGTGAAATGGAGATAAGAAATATATCAAATAAAGAGTTCAAAGTAATGATTATAGAAAAGTTCAATGAACCTGGGAGAGAAATGGATGAACTCAGTGAAAACTTCAACAAAGAGATAGAAAAAAATAATAATCAGAACTAAGAACACAATAACTAAAATTCTTATTACCATAAATACACGAGGGAATACCATAAATCTACTCACTAATTTGAAGATACAACAGAATCATAATAAACTCCTTAGTAGGAATTCCCTTCTTTAAACCTCACCAACATATTTTAGAATTCATATGGCAGACTTACAGATGAAAATAACAAATAATATTTTAAAACAGAAGCAATAAAGATACCAATCTGAAAAATGTCAAAAGAATAAACTAACAATAATGAAAAACACAACCTGATAGAAAATATACATGAAGAATGAAACAGAAGTTCAGAAATACACTGCACTATATATTAAATTTCGATAATGTATGAAACAAAAAATGTAACAAAACAGGAAGGAAAGATTCATTTATTTAGTTAGTTACTTTTTGAGGATTTTATTTATTTATTTTTAAAGAGAGGGAAAGGAGGAGAGAGGGGGAGAAACATCAAAGTGTGGTTGCCTCTTACACACACCCTACTGGGGACCTGGCCTGCAACCCAGGCATGTGCCCTGACTGGGAATTGAACCAGCGACCTTTTGATTCTCAGACCAGCACTCAATCCACTGAGCCACACCAGCCAGGGCAAGGATAGATTTATTTAATCAATCATATCAGGGAACTGATTAACACTATAACTTCCTGGTGGATTAATGTGTTAAATATACAAAAGCAAATAAGCAAAAACTAGAAGAATTGCTTATTTATTAGGTCTCAGAGAGGTGATAGTCTTCTACACTGAGCAGAAAAAACCAATACCAGGAAATAGACAAATAGGTAAAACTTTGGAATTTTTCAAGTATGAATTTAACAGGCATTTATTTCAGTATTATGTGTGCCAAAGCATAAATCTTAGGTGCACAAAAGTTACACATCCAATGTCATTCAGAAAAGCTAGATTTAAAAAAGTCCTACAGATTTTTATAGGGTTCTTTATTACAGGGTTTTGTAAATATCAAGAATCAAGGTTTGTCCCCTGCAGCCCAAATAAGCCCAACCTAGAATTAACCCCACTAACATAATCAGTCTTTAACAAGAGTATTAGTGGAATCCTCTCTACTGGAATTGTGAACATTAACACAAAGAAGTTATATATTTTAATCTTCTACTCTCTTATTTATTATAAAACACGTCTTAATTTGGATAATTAGTGAGCTAATCCTGTGTTTAGTTTGCTCACCATGTATCTAGTAATGCTAAAATGAGCTCACAAGTTAAAGAAATTATGGGAAGAATATAGGTCAAATATGGAAAAATATAACTTTAATATAAATATTTGCCTCTCTTATTGGAAGTCTTAGGATAAAAGGCCAAACACAGAATATCAGTCTGTATTTTTAACCCTCCTAAATGCAAGAATGAGATTAATTTCAGTTTTACTCACTGTGTAGTATCTACATCTGCATCAGGCTTAAAGCTCAATTGTTCCAGACAATATATAAAAATCTAAGTGAAAAAATAAGTTTCAGTGACATGAACTCTTAGATTCTAATTCATCTGAACATTAAAAATAATTTTATGTAAATAAAAACAAGAAATATATATCCTTATAAGAGGTATATAGGTATGTATCTCCTATAAGTGATATTATATCCACCAATGTATATTACGTAAATAAGAGAAAATTAAAAGCACCTATATTTTGATCCAAATATTGAATTTTTGCATATGTTTTAGTAAAAACACCTTTTTCTTTCTCTCATTCATTCACTTGCATGCTCAACTTTTTGTGCCCACAAAGCACTGGTCCCAAAGGACTTCACACTCTGGACACAAAGTAAACAACTATGATGTCATTACAGATTTTGTTTATTTATTTTTAGACAGAGAGGAAGGGAGGGAGAAAAAGAAGGAGAGAAACATCAATGTGCGGTTGCCTCTCACACGTCCCGCACTGGGGACCTGGCCGGCAACCCAGGCATGTCTCTGGGAATTGAACTGGAGACCCCCTTAGTCTCAGGCTGGCACTCAATCCACTGAGCCAAACCAGCCAGGGCCTATCACGTCATGTAATCAGTGCTCTAACAGAAATATATATAAAGTCCCACAAGAATACAAAACAGGGGAACATAATGCAAATGAAATATTGAGGTATTATGAAAAGAAACTGGAATTTTACCTTGAACTTTATTTTGTTGTATGACTTACTATAAACTATCATATACAGATAAAAAATGAATATATATTTAATATAGTGTATGTTTATACATATATTCTAAATAAAAGAGGGTTGACAAATAATTTGCATTATTTCAGGCTCAGGGCATCAGTGCTTTTATTTATTACCTGCATGATATTGATACTTAGTTGGCAAACTTCCTCCTGTGTTTTAGGTTGTTGAAATACCTGTCAGGAAGAATTTTGGTGAAAATTTTTGGACTTTGCTTAGAAAACACAACTTCTGTCTACAAAGTTCAATATTAAAAGTTAACACATGGAAAACTGCTTCTAGTGTGTGTAACCTTACTCTGAAAAAGGACCATGAATGAAGAGCTGGACTATAGGAAGTCAGTGATTCTGCCCTGAGAAGACGTTGACATAGAGCTGCTTAACAACACCTAAGTCATTTGTTCATTCTGTATACAAAGTGTTAACAATGCCAAAGTCTACCTGCAACACTTCCATTCACAACTTTAACTTCCATCAGCCTCTCTTGGAATCAAGAAAGCAACAGTCTATATAATTATGTGAAATAAAACAAGCAAGAAGTCAGAGGGAAAAGCTCTTATGCTGAAATGACTAAAAACTTTACAACTGTGATTCAGAACAGTTCACTGGGAAAGTTTGAAATAGAGGTTGAATGTAACAGAGCACTTACACTGGCTTCTCCAGGCTTGCAGTCTAGGACTCCTTTAAGTGATTGCAGAGAATGTACAATGCATTGCTCAAACTGATATGGCTAGAAGGGGAAAATAAGTATTTTAAAACTCAAAGGAAACATTAGTTATTAAGACATTTAAAAGAAGTGAATACGGCCAAAAACTCTCAATTTTTCAAATTAATGGAATGGAACAGAGATACAAACAATCCAGTCATGGAGATTTAGCTTTGCCATGTTTTGTACTTGATATTTAAAAATGGCTAAATCTTCAAACTCTCATATCTATCTAATTCAATAAGAACAGAAGTCAGGTATAACTAAAATTTTTCTTCAAAATTCTACTCGAGAAAAAAATGACACAATAAAAAGCAAATACCATATTTTTTGGAAGATAAGGCACACCTCCCCAAATTTGGGAGGAAAATGAGGGTGCGTCTTATAGTCCAAATGTAGCTTACCTGGCTGTTTACATTTACATTGGTAAAATACTATGTTATTTATGTTATTAAATATTTTACCACATTTTTTGCTTCAAAATTTTTTCCCCTATTTTCCTCCTCTAAAACCTAGGTGCATCTTATGGTCCAGTGCATCTTATAGTCAGAAAAATAGTGTACATATAATTATTTTATATTTTAAACTTGGCTTGCAGGGTATATAGTCTGAATGTACTCCATCTCTTAGATCTTCCACATCTCTGCTATTGTTCAAGAAAATTTTTATTATTATATATATATTTTTAATTACTTTATTGTTATTCAGTTACAGTTGTCTGCATCCTCTCCTCTCCCCACCGCCTCCAAACCCACCTCCCTCCCCTTCTTCCACCCCACCCTTGGTTCTGTCCATGCATCCTCTATAGTGGTTCCTGAAAACCCTTCTCCCCATAGCACCCTCCCCCCTCCCCTCTGGCTATTGTTATATTGTTCTTAATTTCAAAGTCTCTGGTTATGTTTTTCTTGCTTTTTTCTTTTGTTGATTATGTTCCAGTTAAAGGTGAGATCATATGGTATTTGTTCCTCACCGCCTGGCTTACTTCACTTAGCATAATGCTCTCCAGTTCCATCCATGCTGTTGCAAAGGGTGTAAGTTCCTTCTTTCTTTCTGTTGCGCAGAATTCCATTGTGTAAATGTACCATAGTTTCTTGATCCACTCATTTGATGATGGACACTTAGGCTGCTTCCAGCACTTGGCTATTGTAAATTGTGCTGCTATGAACACTGGAGTACATAGGTTCTTCTGAATTGGTGTTTCAGGGCTCTTAGGATATAATACCAGCAGTGGAATTGCTGGGTCAAAAGGCAGTTCCATTTTCATTTTTCTGAGGAAGTTCCATACTGTTTTCCACAGTGGCTGCACCAGTCTGCATTCCCACCAACAGTGCACTAGGGTTCCCTTTTCTCCGCATCCTCTCCAACACTTATCTGTTGCTTTGTTTATGATGGTCATCTGACTGGTGTGAGGTGGTATCTCACTGTGGTTTTAATTTGCATCTCTCTGATGGCTAGTGATGCTGAGCATCTTTTCATATGTCTTTGGGCCCTCTGTATGTCCTCCTTGGAGAAGTGTCTGTTTAAGTCTTTTACCCATTTTTTAACTGGGTTTTTGGTCTTCCTGGAGTGGTGTTTAAGAAAATTTAATGTTAATAATGATCCAGAAAAGGTTCAGGATCTTTTTTTTCTTTAACTTTATTTATTTTATTTTTTTATTTTTAGACAGAAGGGAACAGAGGGAGAAAGAGAGGGAGAGAAACATCAGTGTGTGGTTTCTTCTCATGTGGCCCTCACTGGGGACCTGGCCTGCAACCCAGGCATGTGCCCTGACTGGGAATCGAACCAGCAACCCTTTGGTTCGCAGCTGCGCTCAATCCACTGAGCTACACCAGCCAGGGCAAGATCCAGAATCTTTAATTTGAAAAGGCAGTATAACGATTTTCTACATATATTAAATTAGAAAATGAAACTTAAAAAATGTGCGACAAATGGCATTTAATGAAATTTCAATGAATCTTAACATCTTAGCTTCCAACTGCATCTAAGGTATTATTCTGTGCCAGACATTTGCTAGGTAACAGGGATATAAGAGTAAGAAAGGCAGAGTTCTCAATCAGTGTATATTCTAGGGTGACGCTAACCACGAAAGTAAGATTCAACAAAACTGTTACTTTTTACTAAAAAAAGTAAAAGTACAGAAATAAAGTAAGTGCACTCCCAAACTTACTTTCTTCATGAAATTAAGTGTAACTCAGAGAAAAATGGTGATGGAGGAAGATAAATTTTTAATAGGATAGTTAAAGAAGGTCCCTCTGAGACAGTGAGAATATTTAAGCTGAGAGTTGAAGAACAAGAGGAAGCAGCCCCTAAAAAGAAAAGGGAAGAAGGGAAGTGACTCCGGAAGGGAGGACAGCATGTGCACAGGCCCCACCCAGGGTGGACAAAACCTGACAGGGTTGAGGGGCCACACTGTATCACAACCACTGAGTATGGACATGGGAGTTGAAGAGGTAAAGCTAAGGATCTGTAGTTCATTCAGGGGCATGGAACTGTGCAAGGCTCAAAGTTCAAATAAATCAGCTCTGTGCAAAAATCTGGAGTCAGAACCTCCTGTCGGTTTACATTTCAATTTTTAAAAGAGTTGGGGGAGAAAAGAAGAAAGAGACATCTGTACACAAGGAAACAAAAGAAGACATGTTTATTTTCTAACAAAAAGAAACCCAGATTTCATGAAAAGTTAAAACAGTGCCTCAACTTTAATGCTGCACTTTGAAGCCACCAGAGGGCACCATACAAAATACTTAAAAGTAGAAGTGCCAAAAAAAAAAAATTAAATATATATACATATGGCAGGGCGGGGGAGGAGGGGGGCGGGGAAGGTTATAGAATGAAATACCAACTGCACAGAGAAGTATGGTATTTAAAGAGTCAAAATGTTTGTTAGAAACCTGATCTTACCCATCCAATGTACCTGACTCAAAAGGATGAAAATCTAATAAGATGTTAAAATAGTTACAGAATTAAATCCAAAATTCAACTGTGGGCAGTTAAATGAAGTTCATGTGTGGTTATTGAGATATCTTGTATTAAAATTTGAACTAGGTTTTCTTATTTTTGTTTTATATATACATCAATTAATACAATAAATGGATAGAGAATACCAGAGAGCCCAATGAGTAGTTTCAGTTAAACTGGGAGTATATGAGAGTCAAAACACCAATTTTGTTTAATGGAAACAGTGCTATCTCTGCATATTGCCAGTGAATCACCAATTTAGTTGATATAAAGAATTATCAGAAATCATTCCAGTTCTTCTGAAAGAAAAAAATTTTCAGAATTATCCAGATTTTAAAAAGGCAAAAAATATTTTCTTTTTTTTTTTTTTTTGCAAAAAATATTTTCAACAAGAAAAAAAAAACAGGATGCTTTCAAATAAACTATTTCAGGGCACTAAAGTACAAATTAAAGATAACACTTCAGCTGAAAGAATAGTCATAATGAGGCAAAGCTGCATGCTCATTTCTTTAGCATAATAAAGGAATGTTATCCTACCCTCACCACAGAGAAAGAAAAACATAATTTCATTTCAAACAAAGGGGGCTGGTACTATAGAAACCTTAACAAAAATAAATTAGAGGCATGTAATTTAAGTCACTGTTCAAAATCTAAGAGTTTTACAGATGTTAGTTAAGTTACAACACTCAAAGCTGGGATGTAGACTTTTATTCTAAGCACTGATTCACTTTATCTCCTCAGTGAGGTCCATGCTGAAGAGTTAAAACCATGCTCAGCTTTATCAAGTCTATCATGCTGGCATGTTTCTTCAATAAAATCTGACTAGAAGGATTGGCTGACACCAGAACTGTAACTTCTTGTGGGTCATTCATGTATAAGGTTTGATGGGTTTAGCTTTGTGGTTTGTATGTGTGAGATCAAACATAAAATTAGTTATAGAGGTTACAGTTTCTTATAGTTTAAATCAACTACAAATAATTTTTATAGTAATCACTTCAAAGCATTCTCTTTTCTTTTTTTAAAATGCTTTATTTATTTATTTTTAGAGAGAGTGGAAATGAGGGAGAAAAGGAGAGAAACATCAATGTGTGGTTGCCTCTTGAGTGCCCCCAGCCCACAACCCAGGCATGTGTTCTGACTGGGAATCGAACCAGCGTCCCTTTGCTTCGCAGGCCAGAGCTCAATCCACTGAGCCACACCAGCCAGGGCTCAAAGCATTTTCAAAGAGGCTGCTATCAGTTAAGCACACACTGGGACCTCAAGTGTGATAGCTATCAGGTAAGAACACACCTGGAGCATAGGTGTGGAAGCTATCTGGTAGAAACACATTAGGACCTCGGGCATAGCAGCTATCAGCAAGAACACACTAAACCCCTGGTATGGCAGTTATCAGGTAAAAACACACCTGGAGCCCAGGTGTGGCTGCTATCAGGTAGGCACACACTAAGACTTCAGGCATGGCAGCTAACACGCTGAGACCACAGGGTGGAAGCTATCAAGTAGGCAAACACACACTGACTGGAACTCCAGGAGTGACAGTTATCACACAAGCAAACCCTGGGACCCAAATGTGGCAGCAGTCAGGTAAGTACGTTCTGGGCTAACTGTGTGTGCAAGAAACACTAACCTGAAGAAGGAGCTAAAGCCAATACTTGTTTTATTGCTAAGTTTTACTGAATTTATTAAAATTTTTTTCATGAAAACAGATGCTCTATTTTCTCAGGTTAAACATATGTATTTTTTTCATTTGCACAAGACTTATCTGAAACACATATCAAAAGCCAAGCATCAAGGTAACTTGCTGTCTAACATGCCCTGGCCTATTCCATCTGCAGCACGTTATTCAGTGGATGATGGTCGAATGATTCCTATTTGGCCTCTCTTTCAGGCCTGCTGTGACAATTAAGTGGGACAGGGTTATATGAAAGAGCTTTGAAAACAGTAAGGTGTAACATAAACTTAAGGTATTATTATAGAGGCCCCAGCATTATAGGCATTATTTTAATAAATAAAACTCCTCTATAAGTGTACAAAGCTTTGTAGTTCAGTGCTTTATTCCCATTTCATATTAACTAGCAACACTATGAAAAAATGTTCTGCTTCTTTAATTAGGGCAGATAGGTTAAGTGGCTTCTTAGAGCCTGCATGGCTGTCATGCAGCAGAATCAGGACTGAATCAGACTCTGATTCTAAATCCAGTGCAGTGCAGCAGAAGTACAACGTGAGCCGCAAGCACAAGCTATGCGTACAATTTCAGATTTTCCAGTAACCACATTGAGAACTAAAAGGAAAAAATTAATGTTACTATAATTTATGTAATGAAATATACCAAAATACTATTTCAACATGTAATCAGTATAAAAAGTTGAGATATTTTATAGTCTTTCTTTTTGTACCAAGTCTTTGAAATCTGATGCGTATTTTACACAAGCCACATGTAAAGTGGCCGCCATAATGGATGGTGCAAGACCCACCCCACACCTCCCTCCTCTAAATATTTAGTGTGACAGAATTAGTTATTAGTTTTTTAAAATATAAATCATTATGAAAAACAGAATAAGCCAAATGAATCAAAACAGGTATTTTATAAAAAATAACTCCTTTAAAATATAATTACTATTTATTTATTAAACTAATACATTCCCTAATTTCAAGCATGATTTAATTTACAAAAAAATAGAAGCAAGCACTACTGTTCTAAATCACATTGTTACATATAAAAGAAGGTATATTTGTATATATTTATATTAACTTAGGAAGAAACCATGAACTCTGAAGGAAGAGGAGGAAAAATTTCAACTTGTCAAAAATTTCTCAACTCTCAAAGAAAAACTGTCAAGAAGTAATGAAATTAGAGGAAATGAATAAATATTACATGGAGTTATTGCTTCTCAATAACCTGACTCAGATCATGGGGATACAATGAACAGCACAGGGAATACAGTCAATGATATTGTACTAACTTTGTTGAAAAAATGGTAAAAAAAAAACAAAAAAAAAACCCTGACTCAACCACTATTTTACAAATTTGGCAGATCAAAACCACTTATTTTAGTTTCCTTATCTACAAACTAGGCAGAAACTGCTAACTGCCTCCTCAGATTCTGGTTCATGGAACAGATATAAAACATGATAAATTATGAAAACTATATTCAAAGGTATTTTGAAAGCCTAAACATCCCATCTAAATAGATGATCGTTTTGAAGGAAGAGATCATGGTTACTTGACCTGTGTATATGTCTGGAGAAGTTTGCTGTTGTTTATTTGTTTTGTTTTGGCTTAGGAGCCAGCAATAGCACTTTTTTCTATCTTGCTTTTCTGAAAAATTCAAGTTGTTGGGTAACTTAGAATTAAGCATAATCTATTAAAAAATGCAGTGCAAACAAAAATAGTAAGTGATACAGGATCAAAATAGATTATTCTAAAAGAAATCCACTTTTTATTAATTTTTAAATATATACAGTTAAACTGTACTTGAGCAACAATAAAAATAAATAAATAAATAAATAAATAAATAAATAAATAAATACGTGTGGTTAGTGTTCAGCCAAATGACTGAGAAAAAATTTATTTTTCTATTTCCAGAAACTATTTAGAGTTGTACTATGGAGAGCACGTGCTCATTAATATAATAAATCATTAATTTTGAATATAATATACACGAATGAATAATCATTTTAAAGCATTTAAACTTACCAGAGAAGTCAATCCCTCATTACCAACAATCCAGTCTTCCTTTTCAGCTAATCTCTTTACTTCTGTAGGGAGGACAAACACAAGTATCTTTTATTGCAGCTATCTCACTCAACTTTATAGAGATAAAAATCTATGGGTTATGGTTTTTAACTTTTTTATACATTTGTAAAAAAGTAGGTGCAGAATATAATTCCGGTAGAGTCAAGGATTTAAATGTGTATTATTCACTGCATTTTTCTAATTAAACATTAATGTAAGTAAAATTTTTGACTACATAGCCCAATTTGCAGAATGTTAGGCTAGGTTTAATAACTTTAAACAATGTATTAGTTATTCAGCACTCTTAATAGTATCAAACTTGTACAAAATAACATTAATTTTTCCCTTTTTCCCTAAAATTTCTAATGAACAATTTAGATTCTATTTTAATCCTATACATTCCTGACAATGACAGTCTGATTCTCACTTGGCTAAAGGAATGCGATACATCCAAACCTTTTGTACTGCAGTGTGTTTCAGTTCCCTAAAAGGAAGAAGTGATGAATTAAGAGGAAACTGCTCAGTTTCTCACCTGACTCAATTTCATTTCCGTTTACTGACTGTATCAGTCACCATTTCTATATAGATATGGTGATGGATAGTAATGCCTTATGTCATTTATAACAATGCTCTTAACTGTTTCTGAAAATATTTAATACCCAAAGAGCTACTTTGTAAAGATAATCTTAATTGATTTTTATAAATGTATGTAAAAAATCCCCCCAAATTCTAGAAAGTATACAGAAAATGAGCTTTGCCTATAATTTTTACCATATGAAGAACCATTGTTAAGTCTTTCTTCTAATTTTACATTGATATTTGTAAATGAAACTTTTAAAATATGCATGTATTTTTTCAAAATTGGGATAATATTTTACATACATTTTACACTCTACTTTCTCTACTTAACTTTTGCCATAAGCATATTTTTATATCCTTAAATATTTTTCCAAGTAGATTCATCTTAGTTTCTGTAGCCTGGCATCTCCAATTTTTAAAAAGAAATTCCTTTGGAAAAAAATTCTATTGAGTAGCTACAGATGGTCTAAAATATTCAAATTTCCATAAAAGTAATTTCTTGTTTTCAAATATTTGAAAACTAGAAAGAGGTGACATATTCAGATAACCATTGTCTAGTAAATGTCACTGATTTTCCTTACTATACCTTCTGCTGTGTGTTGCAAGGTGACCATCACACAACGTACTCGGAGATCCAAAATGAGATCCTGAATAGTCTGTAACATGTCATTAGGAATTTCAAGGGCAGTCAATGATTCATAAGTAAGCCTGTAAAATAAACACAACAAAACAAAAGTGAGCAGAGTACAATCACATCATTTTGCCTATCCTGTAATGATTCATCATGGAGCTTAGAAGCTACAATATTATGTTGAAAATAAGGTAAAAGTAAAACCATAAGAGGGATTAAAATATAACAGTAATACTGAATTAAACAATAAAAGATGCATACCCAGTTTGACATTCTCATCAAACATAAAACCATGAAGGTTTAATAGCCTGTGAGATGACACATGGAAAACAGTGAAGGCAAAAGGATATAAAAGTAAAATTCTTCACAGAATGTATTAAAAATTATATCTCGCCCTGGCTGGTGTAGCTCAGTGGACTGAGCGTGGGCTGGGAACCAAAGGGTTGCAGGTTCGATTCCCAATCAGGTTACATGCCTGGGTTGCAGGCCAGGACCCCGGTGAGGGCCATGTGAGGGGCAACCATATATTGCTGTTTCTCTCCCTCTCTTTCTCCCTCCCTCCCCTCCTCTCTAAAAATAAATAAAATCTTTAAAAAAAAATTTTAAAAAATTAAAATCATATCTCATCCTCAGTATAGTTTTTAACAGACAAAAAATACTGACCTTTTTCAGGAGATTGTGTCTATATTTACCTTATCGTCTGGATGACATGAGCAAGCCACTGTCCAGCGAGCTCAGACTTCACCTCCCAGCCTCCGTACTGCCTCACTCCACCCTCTGGGATGCTGAGCGGAAGCAGCGCTCCACGGATCAGCTTCACAAGACAGTGCATTATCTCCTGAATCATTTTCTGGACAGCAGTAAATAAGCAAACTGATTAAAAGTCACTAACTTGATTACATCAAATAAATGCTTCTGCCTGAATGATGATAAATAACTTGAATGTAAATAAAGTCTTCTACTATGATTGAGAAAAACCTACCCTGTTGGAAAAGTCTACATACTTATCTTTAACTTACCTTAAAATCATTTTGTCTTTGCCTTACATTCTTTGATCTTTCAATATGGCCTGACTTCTCAGCAGTCTTAAAAATTAAAAAAACAAACAAACATTTATCTTTAGAAATAATTTGGAGTTGTACATAAAAAAAGGATGAAATACAGTTATAACGTGATTAAAAGAAATGTATAAGAAATAATCTAAATTTCTGATTACAGGATGACTATTCTGAAAACCTTTCTCATTAAAACAAGAAGTTATTCACCTTCCGAAAATATTTAAGTACAATTCCCATTAATGAACGTAAGTATTCATTGAAACAACCTTTTTTTTTTTGTAGGGGAATTTTATATGTCATTTCCATAACAGTTCTATGTGGTTAGACCTAAAAGTAGAGGTGTCCAAGCATGCAGCCCGGGATGACTATGAATACAACCCAATACAAAATCATACATTTACCTAAAAGATTTTGAGATTTTTTTTGTGATTACATGACATAATGTCACATAAAATAACTTATGTATACTTTCACTATTTGTTAAACATGCATCTTCAAGGTGAAAACCAAATTATCAATACCATGTTTCAAACAGTGTTCCAAATGAAACTGAAATTATGGCAAGCTCAACTTAAAGAATGCAATTTTATGCATTTCAGCATGTTGGCTAAAGACACTCCTGTGTACAAAAAAAATATGCAGCCTTGCTTTTCTATATGACCCAAGAATTTGAAAACAGATTTCGAGATTTCTGGGAAAATCATCAATATTTTGCTATACTTGAGACTCCATTTTCAGTCAATATAAATATGTTACCTGCCAATT
Organism: Micronycteris hirsuta; assembly: GCA_004026765.1. Taxonomy (NCBI): domain Eukaryota; kingdom Metazoa; phylum Chordata; class Mammalia; order Chiroptera; family Phyllostomidae; genus Micronycteris; species Micronycteris hirsuta. Next base: position 40,964 of record PVJI01009776.1, on the reverse strand, counting down.
TTCAAATGGAATACATAGAGCTACAATCTGACATTCAACTTAAAGAAAAATTTGATCATGTCTCTTTACTGGACTCTTATAGGTCTTATTTTCCCAGAGACAAATATCCCTGGCTTCACAATCATGCCTTATTCATGTCATCGCTATTTGGCAGCGCCTACATTTGCAAGCAACCATTTTCAAGAATGAAACAGATTAAGAGTAAAATTAGAACCAAAATATCTGATGACACATTGAGAACTCACTGAGAACTACAACTGCTTCTATGAAACCAGATACTGATACACTAGTTTCTCCAATACAATGTCAAACATCCCATTAGTTTTACCATGCCCTCTTTTACTTTTTTAATAAAAAATATTAACAAAAACATCGGTAATGTTTTATTACTTAGATATGTATATTTTCTATATTAGTGATCACAAACGTGGGACCTGCTTGATGACTTTAACAGATTATCGAAAGGGCCACTGCATAGTTAGTGTTATTATGTGAGGACTTTTTTGCTTATCTGTGATGGCAGATATCACGAAACTTATGCATGGACCTTTTTTTGCTCATCAGGTTTTATTAGTGTTTGTGTATTCAGTTCATGGCCCAAGACAATTCTTCTTCTTCCAGTATGGGCCAGAGATGTCAAAAGTTACACAGCCCTGCTTAAAAGTATCATACCCATGATAACATTCTCATTATAATTTCTCACGAGCTAGGATTGAAATGAAAGAAAGAGTAAACTCCAGAATAATGTCTAGTAATCTTAGGACATATATTCCATTCCCCGGACAAATATTGATGAATATAATCATTATATCTGACACTTTATTTTTAAATAAATTATAAATCATTGCTCTTCTTCAGAGGTTTTTCAGTCTAACTTAGGAGAAAACATATTACAGAATCCTAAAATTAATTTTTTATCTGTTTACTGATAGCCATGTTCTCTTCTGATAATTCTCCTTAAAGTAACGTGTAGATGACTACAGTGTGTTGATTAAAGGGAAATCAATTTAACTGGATTTCAGTTAACATTTTATTACCAAATTTTCTAAGAACTAGGTATTATTATATAAATGCTTTAGAAAGGCAAGCTTAAGAAAAGTTTCCAAATAAAGTAGTGACAAGATGGTACAATGTAAAAGAAAATTCTGGTACTTTATTAACATAAAGCAAAAGTTAAACTTTAAAGTTAAAATATTCATGTATTCTCGGTTAAAGACCAGTCAAGAGAACTTTCATGCTAAGAACAACTACATTACAAATAATTATGATATTGACTTCAAGCTAATTTTAAAATATAAGTAATGTTATATACAGTTTATGGATAAACTTAGAAAAACAGTGTATAGAGAGTTAGTTTATATAATGAACATTATTGATGTGAATGCATCAAAGAATAAGAAGGACTGAGAATGTTTTCAACAAAAACATCAGACACACTTGACAGGGAGTGGTCAACACACACAGACACACAACACTTAAGGCTCTAATTTACACTTATTTTAAAACATTACATTAAAGTATGCAGCTTTTATTATTTTTTCCTTGTAGAAACAACTTCTGCTTTGAAATACTTAAACTTGAGCTTTTGAAAAAATGGTAAACCCAAAATTTACCTCAGTAATAGGGTAATGCAGTAAGAAAAATCCTATATTCATTGGCAAACAACACTCAAAATTCCTTGGGCACCAAGATTTAACTCAGAAATTGATGTTTTTGTCCCTTTATTTTTAATACAAATGAGAAGTAACTGAAGTGCTTTATAGCTCCTGTGTGAATAGAGGGGATTAAGAGCATGACTAGCCGTCAGAAGGCTGCACACCCAGGGAAGCAATGACAGTGTCTTAGGCTACAGAAGTGAACAAGGGATCCCTGTGGATGGCTTATACACAAGCTTCTGAGGCAGAAGTGACTGAACCTAGTGATTCCACTGGGTATTTCAGTGAGATAGGAGAGATGTCAAGAGTGACTTCCATCTGAGTTCAAGACCACTCAGGTAAGTCCAAATGGCCCTGATGTCTGTTAGCCTACTTTCTGTTTTTGTCAAGTATGCTGCTCTGATTCAAAATAATACTTGGTAATCTAGTGGCCCAGGTATAGAAAAGCAGAGATGTGGCCCCTGCTTAATGAGCTGATAAAAAAAGAGCTATTCTCTAAATGGTAGTTTATCAGGCCTGTGTCTTAAGCACTTTTTTCTCTATATTAATTTATTCTCATAGCTTCAAATACCATTTCTGATACCTTCCTATTTCAGGTTCTGCACTCAAATCCACTATGTATGTGGGAGGGGAAAGGGGAGGGGTTCCTTCAGACCAACAAACAATTCTCCAGGACCCAGTTACGACACTACCTGGAGTCAGATTCCAGTTAATGATTCAGTCCTATAAGACTGTCCTCCCCCAAATCCCAAACACACAGTTTAAGATGCCAATCACAAGCCCAGGTTGTCACCTGTGCTTCTGATGACTGGCTACAGATTGGAGGTCCCTACAAACCTATTCTCAGATTCAATTAAATTTGCTAGAATAGCTCACACAACTCAGAGAAACATGATACTTATTAGATCACTGGTTTATTACAGAAGAATATAACCCAGCAACAGACCAATGGAAATGATGCATAGGACAGGGCACGGGGAAAGGATACAAAGCTTCCATGCCCCCTCTGAACAGGCCACTCTCCAAAAATCTCTGTGTTCATTAACCCAGAAGCTCTCTGACCCCTTCCTTCTAGGTTTTTGCGGAGGCTTTGTTAAATCACTGGCCATTGGTGACTGAACTCAATCTCCAGCTATGTAGGAGGTTTGGGGGGTGAGACTGAAAGTTCCAACCCTCTAATCACATGGCCGGCACTCTGGGCAACCAGTCCCCCATCATCAGGTGGGGACCTAAATCGTGTCATTAACATAAAAAAAGACACCTTGATCATTCCTCACTTCAGAAATTCCAAGGGTTTTAGGAGCTCTGTGCCAGAAATGGCGACAAAGACCGAATAGATATTTATTATAAATCATACATCACCCTTCCAAATTTATATATACAACCCAAATCTTTCTTCTGACCCTGAATACTTCTTTTGAATAATTCACAGGAATTTCAAATGCAACAGATTAAAATGGAAAACTGTTATTTTCCTCCATGTTCTTTCTCATGTCTTTCTGACTTTGAAAATGGTACCTATTCACTTGGGATTCCATGGAAGTTGTATGTGAATCCCTGTCCTGTCGTCCTCATGTGATCCATCAGTAGTACAGTCAATACAAATAAAATTTATCCTTTTCTCTCCAACTCTACTGCCAAAACAGCAACCCAACCACCATTTTCTGGCTGGACAGACTCAAGAACATCCCAACCTTGGCTTTTGCTCCCTGTCAACTCATTCTTGAACAGGCAACCAGAGTGGTCTTTTTAAAACCAAGAAATCCAGTCAGGTAACTCCACCACTTAAAGAGTCTCCATGGCTTCCCCCAGCACTCAGAACAGGGGTGTCAAACTCATTTTCCCTGGGGGCCACATTAGCCTCGCGGTTGCCTTCAGAGGGCCAAATGGAATTTTAGGACTGTATAAATGTAACTACTCCTTAACTAGGAGCAAGGAGCTCAGTGCTGCCACTAGGTAGAAACAAGGTGCCGTGGGCCTTGTGTTTGCCACCTGTGACTTAGAAAACGAACTCTTTACCCTGCCTGCTCCTCTAGCCTCAGCTTTTGCTTCTCCTATACACTCACCTCCTGCTCAACACACTCTGGATGCTGTAACTTTCTTTCTGCCAAGCCCCTTTTCCCAGTTCTGGGTGTGCTGTTCGCTCTGCTTTGTGCACTCTCCCTGATCCTTTGTGCAGCTATTTCCTTCTCCTGCTTTAAGTTTCAGTTTCAATATCATCTTCATATAGAGATCTTCCCTGACCTCCATCCCACTACTGATATTCTTTAAGACTCTTACCTGTTACCAGAATTTAGGAAAATTTCTTTAAAAAATTGTCATTCTGTCTCTATAGGAGGGGAGAGGTCATATCTATCTTGGCCACTATTTTACTTATATTGTATTTATGTATATTAAAATGTGTGTGTGTGTTGTGTTATGTGTGTATATGCGTATGTGTGTGTATGAGTTTCAATACCTGGCACAAAGAGGGTATTCAGGGCATTCAATAGATATTTGGTGAAATAAAGTTATCACCAAGGGTTAGGATTCTTCAGAACCTCCTGGAATATATTTCAGAAAGCATGATGGCTCTGAATGCCTCTAGGTTAATCGAAAGGTCTTCTTTAAAAAACTTGAACTCCAGCATCTCCACATGGCAGCCTGGCTGCAGGACACAATCCTGTGATATGCTCCTGAAATGTCCAACAGACTTAACACTTCTGGAGATTTAAGATGTCAACAAAGGGATGAGCAGAGGTTTAAGAATTTTGTGTGAATGTCAGGGGGTGGGAAAACTGTTTTAGGTGTGGAATTCTGATGTTGCTGAGGAGCCCAGTACCTACTGTGATGTCAGGAGACAGAGAACAACACTGTCATCCTGTACTGTGAAATCTCTGTGAAGGACTTTGTGAGGTTCATTCTTTGTGTCAACTTTACTGGGCCATCGGGTGGCCAGAAATTTGGTTAAACATTATTCTGGGTGTGTCTGTGAGGGTGTCTCTGGATGAGATTAATATTTGAATTGGTAGGCTAGAAGAAGCAGCTTGGCCTCCTCAGTGTGGGTGGGTCCCATCCAATCAGTGGAAGGCCTGAGTAGAACAAAAAGGCCAGGGGGAGGGGGAGTTCCTATAGCTTGACTGCATGAACAGGGTGGGACATCGGCCTTTTCCAGCCTTCAGACTGGAACTGAAACACTGGCGATTCTGGGGTCTCAAGCCTGCTGGTCTTCAAATTGGAAATATACAAGGGGCTCTCCTGAGTCTCCAGCTTGCTAACTACAGATCTCGGGACTTATTAACCTCCATAATCATGTAAGCCAATTTCTTAAAGTAAATCTATTTCTCTTTATATATGGTTAGACATAGAACCAACAACCTACTGGCTCTGTTTCTCTAAACCCTAATGCAAACCTGGTTTAGTGTGCTGTGGAGGAAGGGATGAAACTCTTAAAGAAAGATGTAAATTGTCTCAATGAAGGGTCATGCCAGTATAAAACTGTAAGCATCTTGATTGTCAGATGGTGTCTTTTCTAGTTTTATCTCCCACAGCACCTAATACTGAACTTTTCACATAGTGGACTTGTTCAATGGGAAGATTATTTCATAGTCCTTTGCAAAATATTTTCAAATCAAAGAAAAAAGTGAAAATCAATCATCATATCAAAATTAAGGCTAAATTTTGCCAGAACAATTTTGTCCACCAAACATGTGCTAATGAATGCATGATGCCATCTACTGCACAGAATAATTTTATAAACTTCAAGGACCTGTCTCCGAATACATAAAAAATGGAGGAGATAGGAGAATGACTTCTAAAGCATGCCCCTTGCAATTGTCAATATAGCTTATTATTTTAATCTAATGAAGGAACTGAACATTTCCAACATACTGAATTATGTAAGGTTTGCTCTATTTTTTAAATCTAATTTTGGAACATAAAGTGCTATATACTATAAATTATAAAACTTTAAAAATTCTATTCCTAATATTTAAAAATTATTTGGGTGCTTTAAAATTTTTCACCCCAAAACACACTTTATTTAAAATATATCTAAAGGTGAGATCTTAACCTACCATTAACCATTTCGTTAACTAAAAACCTTAAGTCTTTCCTGCACACACAGACCAAAACTACTTTGTGGTGAGACCAACGGCTAGATTTCACTGTTTTGATTCACATATGTTACTTCACACGGGCTTGACTGGTTTGAAGAACTGACTATTTTTTAAACTGCTGTAAACTCCATCTAAATCTTTAACGGATGAACTCTTAATAAAGCAAAATAGTTCTATAACAAGAAAAATAAGAAATTTCAAGTAAGTTGTGTTTAAATATTACTGAGCTTTCTTGTATGAGATTAAATAGCAACTATCAAAGCCCAAAACTGTTCCCAGTTTTAATTTAATTAAGTTTCTGGATCTCACTCAGAGAATGAAATGGCGGACACACTTTCCTAACTCCTTCATTCCTGTCTACTGCCCTTTGGTGTCTTTCTAGCTTTTCAAGAGAGGGCAAATAGTTTAAAAACATGCCCAAATATGTAAGTTTATAAGTAGAAATAAGTAGAAATACCACAGCTATAACCAACTCAGTAAAACTGATAAAAACTATTTTTTTTGTACTGCTGTTGTTCATGCGCTTGGAAATAGCTCATTTATTTCACAAAAAGGTATAACCTATAAGGAATGAAAATTTCTTCCTTTTCACTAAAATATCTCAGACCAAAAATACTTGGGAACTTTACAAACTCTAAAAAGGCACACAATAAGGCCATTATTCTCAATGTGCGCTGGGCCACCAACAGGAACCGATCCAATCAGAAGGAAAAAGCACTTGGCTGGGAAATAACTAGGTTTAAATCCATTTCCTAAGGGAATAATGTAATCCATCTTGTTATTATTCAGCATTAATCTAGAAGTTCATCAGACCAGTATTTCTGAATGTTATGAAACTTGGTTCACTGAAAACCTATTATGTGCCAAGGCAATGAGATTTCAAATACTGGAATATATATTTATTCCAAATAATACAAGCAAATTCTTATTTATCTTCCAAACACTGTAATAAGTAAATACTTCACTCACGTTAACTCATTTAATTCTCAAACCAGCCCTATGGAGTGAGCACAGAGAAGTAAAGTTACTTGCCTAAGGTCACAGCTAATAAGTGATAAATATTGGGTGTTTCTAATTCGACACTAGTGTTCTGTAAGAAAAAGTGTGAACGCTCGTCTATGGCAGCAATAAGGAAGCATCTTACCTTTCTGGTCCTCATATAAGCAATCTGAGTTAGGCATGGAGCAGATCAGAAGAGTCAGCTATGACACCATGGGAGTGGTGCAGCTGTCTCCCACTTTGGGAGAGAGGGCAAGAACCCAAACCTGTTCTCAGCATAGCCACACAACTAACTCCCATCCAGCTGAGATGAATAAAAATGTAAATTGATGGATAAATATTTGACAGCTGTACGCTGAGAAAGCTTTTTCATGACACCTGGAAAATTGTCATTTAAAGCATTTTCTTCCTAGGCCAACAATAAGCAACCCTGCACTTATGTCAGACAAACTCCACATTTATTTTATGGAAGACTTACTTTCTCTGTATAGTTAATTTTCAATGGACCTTTTGAATAACCAAGTGATACAAAAAGAACATGAGTTATGACATACATTATTAATTGCTATAATATTTAAATGCTCGCTTAGAAAGTACAGTAACTGATAAACTGCTGAAATTAAAGGAAAGAAATGCTTAAGAGATTGATTTTTTCTAAGAAAGTTGTTTTCTTTAATGCATTACTGCCTTTAATGCATTATATTTAATTCTTATTTGATGAATAAGAATTAAATATAAAATAGAAAAAACAACAAAAAAAAATAAAATGAACAACTCGTCTTCTTTAAGAGCATTGTGAATATATGCCCACAAACAACACTGGATGAACCTTTGGAGTACCCAACATATGCAACCACTTTTTACCAAGGACTAGAGGTCTTGAACCACAAAGGTATGCCTTCGTACAAAAAAAAAAAAAAAACAAAAAAGTTTTTACCCCTTTTCCCTATCCATTTTTGTGTTGGCAAAAAACTTTTTACCCCTTTTCCCTATCCATTTTTTGTGTTGGCAAAAGAAGTAGGAAATAGCTTTTACCATCAGGAAGATCCCTATATCCCCAGATCTCTCGGGGCTATAAAGAGTTCTCCTTGGAGACTTGAAACTTGACCTGCCTTCTCCATGTTACAAGTGGAGGCAAAGGGCATTGGAGTGTGTATGCCAGGACCTAGGCGCCTTTCATGGAGAACCTGAAGTGGGACTAGAGAGTGATGAATCTAAGTTCCAGGTGGAATACATAGTAAGTCAGAGTCATTACTTTATGATCATAACTTCTATGGCACCAATTACGTTATGATTAAGATACTAAGTAAATGTCTGATCTGTAAAAATATAAATGTTTATAATAACTTCTGCAGAATGATCATGAGACAAAATAACAGAATCTTTCAATTCTTTCAAACTAGGAAATTCCAAAATTATATGAATTACTTCAAATCTGTGTGCAAGACGCAAGCATTTTATCCTTATTTTATCATTTGTTCATAATATGCAATAATTTCACCCATAATATGGCCTGACTGGCACTTCATTCAGAATCCTTGAAAATATTTTGAATTTTCTTTAATTGACTATCTCATTTAATCTTCACAATCACCTTTTGAAACAGATGCATTTAATATTTTCTTTTTACAGTTGAGGAAACGGAATCCCAGAACAATTAAGTTGTTCAAAGTCATATGGCTATTAAATGTTAGAGCTTTACAGCACTTTTAACTAATTTTTAAATATCAGACAATAGTTATAGGTGTTGGGCCTTTAAGGGTTTAAAAAAGCCACTTCAGAATCTTTAAGACTTTTTGAGACTAAAAATTCACAATTACTTAACCACATTTATAGTCATATTAGTATACATACCTCACTGAAAAGGCTTCCATTGACATATGAAATCCAGAGTTTCCAGAAGTTAGGCAGCTGACTTAAAACAAGCTTGGTCAATTTTTCAACAAATGCTACCCGGTGGGGAGATTTGTATCTCCATGCTAAGGGAGGTAAAGAATAAAATACTATGAGTATACTTTTGAATCAGGAATGAAATCTATTTAAACATATTGCCACTCCCCCACCCAGAAATGTGTTCCACTTTGGCTGCAGAACTTTAATATACTGATTATTTCGTTCTTCACATAACACTTCCAAAGCCTGCCTGGGCAGAACACACTCTCACCAGAGGCCCCAGCTTTCTCATGGGTCATGAAAGGCAGGGGAGGGGATGACAGATCAGGAGGGCACAGCAGCAGGAGCAGGGAGGACTTCATAGAGGAGGAAGCTCTGGCTTTTCAACCTTGTTGCCTTCAGGATCCTATACATCTCTTTAAAAAGTCATGCCTTCAAACAGCTAAGTAAGGCAATAAATACTGGCCTCCAGCCAATATTTAAATTTGTAACTAATATCAACTTATTAGATATGCCACTATACATTCTTATGGAGTGAAAATTCAGTAAGAAGTCAAGTTATCAAAAGGGACACATTCAAGCACAATTGTGTAATGAACTCCTCCTGTAACAAAGAAATTTATGAAAAAAAAATATCAAAGACTCTTGGGTTACATGTAATTTAATGTAGTTATTGTAGTAAGTGGGATATAAGATCTTACAGAATTCTTAGGGAAAGAATAAATCTGTGGGAACAAAAACAAACATAGTGATTCAGTGTGTGTAAATCACTTTCCCATCTCTCCTACCTTTCTTTACTGCATTTTCTTCCTGCCATGCCCTGCCTCCTGGCCCTGTTGTTCTGCCTCAGAGCCTCCAACACAGGCAGGCAGAGGCTTCTTCACTATCTAACTGCACAACACTCATGAGGAGCCCTTCTGGGGTCAACTTCTAACTTCTATTTAGCAACTTCAAAGCAGGTCAAAAAAGGGAACTTTCATTAATTCCTCTATTAACTACCAGCTTCCTTTAAACATACTCCCAAGCAAATTAAAAAAAAAAAATTGCAGTGTAATATTATCATTGTTTTTCTAGTGGGAAAAAGGCAGATTTTATTTATTTTTAAATATTTAATAATTTTCTCAGTAGACAATATATAGTTAGAAAAGAGAACTACCACTCACCCTCATCCCCCACTGTGCAGTTCACAACTCCAACCATAAAAAGCCACTGTTAATAGTTTCTTGTGATTCTTTCTGAAATGTCTTTCACATACAAATGCAAACAGAAATATGTATTTTGCCCCCACCCAAATGTTCTTTTACATAAATAAAAGCATACTAAAACACTCTTTCGACATAGCTTTTTTTCATTTAACAATGAGTCCTGGAGTTCTTCCATACTCATGCATAAATGCTTCCTCTTTTTCTCCCCCATCAATTACAAAGTGTTTCATATTTTGGAAGTACCATAATTAGTAAGCCCTCTTCTAATGGATAGGACTGTTTCTAATCTTTTCCAGTTAACATTAATGCTTCAACCAATAAGCTATACCTCATCATTGACACATATGTGCAAGTACAAATGCTCCTCAACTTACGATGGGCTATATCCCAATAAGCTCATTTTAAGTTGAAAATATCATAAGTCAAAAATCACTAAATAGCCCTGGCTGGTGTAGCTCAGTGGATTGAGCGCAGGCTGGGAACCAGACGGTCCCGGTTCGATTCCCAGTCAGGGCACATGCCTGGGTTGCGGGCCAGGTCCCCAGTGAGGGCCATGTGAGAGGCAACCACACATTGCTGTTTCTCTCCCTCTCTGTCTCCCTCCCTTCCCCTCTCTCTAAAAATAAATAAATAAAATCTTTAAAAAAAAAAAAAGTCACTAAATACACCTAACCTAGCAAATGGTAGCTTAGCCTCATCTACCTTAACCGTGCTCAGAAGCCAACATCCAAAAATTGCTGGCAACACGATACACTACCGACTAAGAACATCGACGGTTTACCCAATGACTGACTGCCTGGCTGACTGAGAACGGTGGCTCACTCTGCTGCCAGCATCACAAGGCAGTATCAGATTGCATATTGCTAGCCCAGGAAAAAAATTGAAATTCAAAATCAGAAATACAAAATCAAAAATTCAGTTTCTCCTGAATGTGTATTGCACTTATACTATTGTAAAGCTGAAATATCATTAAGTCGATCCATCATTAAGTGGGGGACTATCTATTTAAGTGCAGAAGCAGAATTGTTGGGTCCAAGAGTTCATAAAGTTGTGGTTTTAATAGGTATTATTAAATTGACCTCTAAGGGATTATTTACACACTCATAAACAACACATGGAAGTTATAGCTTCCTTATAACCTCAGCAATGATCAAATAGAACACATAAAACCTGAAACAACACTGGCAGTTTTTGCCTAACTAGTATCATATTATAGTATTACAATGCCTTTTTAGTTTTTATTATGACTGAGGTTGAGTACCTATTCAAATACTGAAGAGCCATTCACACTTCCTTTTTTGTGGCCTGTAGAATCTCTTTATTTATTGAGCACGTTAGTCCTTTGTCTGTGTTATGAGTTGTGAGAAGCTTTAAATTCAGTTGTTCTATATGAGGAAGGCATGGTTCATTTCTTAGGAGCATATTTTAAACTTGTACTTGTTCATCCAGCCAACGTTTAATGAATGCCCACTGTGTGCTAACTCTGCGGCTGCTCTACAAGGTCTGTATAATGATGCTCAGCACAAACACTGAACAGGACAGGTCTCCGCCTTCAAAGAGCCTACAATTAAATGGACAGCCAATGAAAGGAGCCCTAATGGTAATATGGTATGAGACTAGTGAGATAAGAGGTATATTTCATCTAAAGACAGAGCTGAAACAGACAAACACTAACTGCCTTTGAAATGGCAGGTAGCACACTACATAGCATAGGCCATTGCTGATGTGTCTTGGGCCAATGACAAGATAAATATAGAACAGGAAAATCTTAAAAATGAAAAAGCATTGAAAGACCTGCCTCATATAGTAGCAAGTAGACTCTTAGATGGCTTATTCTGCAGAATTAATGTTTCAAAAGATATAAGCTCCTCCATTCAGCTAGGTCCCCATTGTGAGAAACTAATATGGTATCCTTAGCTCATATATTCTTTGCAGGGCTTGTTTTAAATTAAAGTAAAAGCAACCTAATCTGAACCCAAGTCCCCGTTGGCTATGAAGTTGGACAAGCTATTTGTGTAGTCTGGCCTGGCTTACTACACATCCGTGTATTCTACACATACATACATATTTAACATACACAGAGGTGTTCGTCTCAAAGATGAGCCTGTCACAGGAAATGCCTGCACCCCAAAGAAAAATAGGAAACATTGTCTTTTCACCAATTTAAAAGAGAAATTCTTTTTAAAAACCATGGAATAAATGAACAGAAAGTAAACTTAGCAATTCTCATTAAAACCATCAACTAGTAAGTATTCTGATTGACATGGTTTCATGATAGAAGTATTTAGATGATTTTAAGTAAAAACATAACAAATCAATTCCAAAAGGCTTCCAAAAACATTCCCTCAGCTGAATCTTTTTATGGTACATTAATAGGTAAAATTATTTTGTCTGGAATATTAATATAGCTACTAAATGGTATTGCCAGAAAATCATGCGGAGCTGGAAGTTCTTCAATTACTTAATGCACTGGCATTCAATCATTAAGATTCTTGGAGAACAGATAGGTTCCTGCAGCCTCCTGCCCACTGACAGAGAACAATTCTTAGTTTCGTGTTTTATTTGCTCTTTTTATTATTTGCAGATTCTTTACACCTATGTATTTATGAATGTAATGAGAATCCTCCCTCTTAACCTCCCAATTTCCTTCTAAGTCTACTTCATTCGAATTCTGATCATTAAAATTGAAAAATGGTTTTGGGTTTTCGTTTCTTAATGAATTCAACATGGACTAATTAATTCCCACATGTTACATCACTGACAGAGAAACTTCAAGAGTTATTTCCTAAGTCTGATGGAAAAAACTAAGGGGATATGGCAGGAATGCCCAAATTTTTTTTTGATAGAAATTAAAAGTACGTAGGTTTATGAATTTTGCTTTGATCACAAAGTTGAGAACACGTTTCTTCAACTTTATTCATACCTATGTTTTATTATCAGCAATTCTTCATAACGTTCCAATTTCAAGTAATAATATTAGTGAAAATAAATTTGAATTACTTTACTTCTACTTCTAGCCATGTTGGAGTAACAAGAATTGGTTTAACCTCCAATCATACACAATTAGAAAACTGGGAGGAAAACATATAAACAATTGTTTTGAGACACTGAACAAAAGAACAGGGAAATGTAGTGAGTCCACATTTTCCCTGGCTTTTGCCTGCACACAATTTCTAGACAACAAAGGTAAAGGGAGGAGGAAGCTAAACAAAGCTCAGTGGCCTTTCCGAGTTGGAAAGATGAATTTCAAGGAGGTAGAGGCAACTGAGAAATGCCGGGAAGAATTCTGTAAAGCAAGGAGGAGCTACATAGAAAACAAGCTAGAAAAATCCACATAAGCGTCTTCTTAAGTCTTTACTAAGTACTAGGTCATGCATATGTGGTATAAGGTCAAGATTCCCAGAGATCACACAGTGCAGGGAGACTTTCTAGCTCTTAACAGCCTGAAGGAATAGTCCGCATCAATTACCTGGGTCATTCAGTAGAGACCCAAGAGATGGATCAAACTTACTGTAAATAACTGATAAAACCAAGTCCAGCACTTTTTAAATCAAGGCAGCAAAACCGAGAGACTCAACACTGTATATTCACAGTGTCTGGGAATAATAAAAAATGAAATGATTAGCCATGCCAAAGGCAGGGAAATGTGAGCCATAACCAGAAACTAGGAGAAAAATTAGTCATTAGTAACAGATCTAGAAATAACAGAGATACAGAATTAACCAATAACAGCAATGTTCAAATATTTAAAGGAAAACATGAAAATAATGAAAGGGAAGATAGAGATGAAAATATAGTATGTGAAAATTTTAGGTCAGACTTTGCTGAAAAAAGTTAGATAAGTTGAAAGCACAGCAACAAGACCATAATGAAACACAGATGGGGAGCAGGGGACAGAGCCTGAGTGACCTATGGGGTAATCTACTGGTATAACACACACGTAACTGGAGTCACAGAAAAGGAAACAGATCAGAAAAAAATTTGAGAAAATTATGGCCAAAAATTTTTCAAATTTGATGAAAATTTCCATAATTTGATAAAACAGATCCGAGAAGCTTGAGAAAACCGAGGCAGGATAAATCTGAACTATTCAAGGTGATATAATTCATTATAGTCAGCCTCAAGTATAATTTTTAATTTAGTTAAGCCTGTTAGCATGTCAACTGATGGTAGTAAATTACATAACAACGGGGAAGCCATGAGGTGGAGAGAGTTTAGAACTGACATTATTCTACTAATTAAAGGAAGGAAGTATTTTTTAAAAACTCTGGTGGGCTGCACTGCAGGGTCAGGCCCTGCGTGTATGTGCTGAGAGGGAACGCTGTAGCACAGCAGGCAGAGGCAAACAGTTCTGTTCTTCCATTGTTTGGTGAGCTGGGTGGAGAATGTGCACAGGACAAGAAGAAGTAAAATCAACAGTTATGGAAGCTTTTCATTTAGTACAAATGAATCATCTAATTTTAAAATGTTCTTATAATGGACATTTATATTTATTAATGAAACCTTAAAAAATTCCCTACTTCAATACTTGTGAGAATAACATGAAATATTTCCAAATAGACTCTAGAGGTATATGAATTTAACTAAAGTATTTCTATTACTCTATTTGTAGTTCTTATTTCTTTTGTGCAGGTAAAAATACCAGTGACTAAGAGTGTCTAATTGGTGCATGAATTAATTATAATCAATACATTTCATATCTCATATACACAATAGGTAAGTATCAACATTAGAAAGTTAAATGTAACATAGTTACCATTTGAGATGCTTCATCTCATGAAGAAGCAATTAATTTATGATTAGCAATAAATCCTTCTTTCCAAAGCAAATTTAATAATTCACTGAAAAGATGTCTTTCTCTGTTCTGAGTACAGAAATTACTTTTGTTGCAAAATTCATCTTGAATAAGTTCTCACATAATTTTTTCTGTGGCATACTTTTTAAAATTAAGCCACAGAAAAAAATAAGCTAGGCTTTAACTAAATATGTCGAATAAACACTGACCTGTGGCCAATGACTTATTAAGAAATCAAATGGCATGTATTTAATGAAGAATGTAAAATGCATTTTAATTATTTAAATTTAACTACTGGGAAGTTTCTTAATAAGTAAAAGAAATGATTGTTGGTAACATTCAGCAGTAATAACAGAGCTAATTATGAAAACATCCCAGAGAAAAATGTTTAAAATTACACAAGGACAAATTTAAAAGACAAAGTTGGGGTAGAGGGACACACTTACTGTCAGCTCGACCAGACTGGAAGCTGCTGCCCCTCTTCAGGGATGCTGTCTGACTAAGATGGCCCAACACTGAGGGACGCACATCATTATCCGGATCCACCATGGGACTGTGCAGGCCTGGAGGACCTAGAAAAGAGAGGTTACATTCCTGTAGGTTCTATATATTCATATTTAGCTGATTTAAAGCACTGTCTCTTGCTCAACTTTTGAGTTACTTCTTGCTCAACTTTTTTCCATTCTTTTAAATACAGCATTTACTAAGTTATTTCTTGCTCAACTTTTCCATTCTTTTAAATACAGCATTTACTAAGTAAAATAAAAATATTTCTTCTAAACAGCTTTTAAAGGTCATGATAAATTTGGAGGATTCAATCCATTACTTTGGCTTAATACAGAGACATAACAAATCACGGACTGAAACTTATGTATCATTTTAGAATGAATGTTCAGCAAAACTGGGGAGGGGTGTTCCAGAAACATAAAAATCAGTACAAGAAATTATTTTTGAAAAACTACTTAGAACTTGGAAAGGAAGTCATAGAGGTCTGATTCTTGTAATGGAGATTTACAGCACAAATCTTTGATTTCTTTCTTAAAACTTAAATCCCCCAAACCCATTTCTTTCTTTGGGATATGGGATTCGCTTCCCTATTTCAATGTCAAACTAAAGAGTTTGGATTCTTTTCACCTCACGCTGTTAATATTCCAAAGGCCTAACATGACACTATTAAGAAATTCTCTTTATGTCCTAGATTAATATCACTGAAATACTGCTTTGTAAAAAATTTTTAATCTTTATTAGATTTTTTCCATTACCATTTAGTCCCCTTATTCCCCCTCCCCCCAGTAATAACAACACTGCTGTCCATGTCCATGAAGTCCTTTTTCCTTTTTGCTCAATCCTTCCATCCCCTTACTTCCACGCCCCCCCCCCACCAATTCTCTCCTCAGAAATATTACAAAATAACCTCAGAATTCCAACCCAAATTATCCTAGGAACCAGGAAATATTTTTTCTAAAATAAGTACTGAGAACTTTTAGAAATGGAAACCCAAGTTGCTAAAGGAGTTAGTAAGACATTGATTTTAAGTAGTAAAATTTGCCTTTCCATCTGTAGAGTTGTCTATAATCCCCCACCCTCGGTTCTTTAGCTGAGCATCTTCAAAGATCTTTAAGACAATCTGAATTCAGTAAACATTTATAGAGTATTTACCATGCATAGGACACTTAAATATTCTCCCTATAAAAATACATCTTATATTTCCTGCCTTATTTTCTATCCTCTGTATCTGAAAGGCCTTAACCTCATTCTTCCTCTCCATCCACTTAAACTCTCATCCTTAAAAATGCAACTTGAATTATGGCTGCTGCACAAAGTACTGCCTATTTCCAAGTCAGAATACTATCCTTTTAGGGATAAGGATTAAATATTATGTCTCTGTCCCACAGTCATTGGACATTCTACAAATAACTCCTTCTATACATCCTCAGTGGCTTATACTAAATTATTTAATAAAAAACCCTATTCTTTGTTTTTCAAGTTAACATAATATTAAAAGCTTATAGATTTGTTTTCAGGTGGAACAGATAAAGCATGATTATAAAATAATAATTTTATGTTACTGATAATGACAGCTACTCAATAACACTAAACAATTATTTATTAAACACCTCCTATGTGCCAGGAACTATATAGACCCTGGGGATAAGATGATGAATAAAAGATAAGGCCCTACTCTTAAGGTGTTTACATCCTGCTGGTGAAAGCAGAAAATAAAATAATAAACAAATAAACAAAATACAGTAAAAAGTGCTACAGAGAGCCTGTTCCATGGGCTCCTCCTAGTATGAGCCATTTAATGTGATACAATATGAGATATCTCCTTGTACCCTCAAAGATTTCTGTAAATCCAGGTACATTTTACAGAAATAAAAATTAAGTCATTTGAACAGATTTTTTTTTTAGTGGAATAGAATTTTATTGAAGACTTAACTGTATTTCAACCACTGTGCTGATGTTTTAATTTACATACATTTCTACTTTGGAAAACATCTAAGATAAGAGGATTTGTATAATTTAATTTAAGAAAACAAAATAATCATAACACAAAGTAAGAAAATACAAGCAATGAAAAAGTACTTTCTTATAACTGAACTTTCCTACATTAAAGAAGTAGTCATATGTAGAAGCTTTAACAATTTAGGACATTTTCTTTAGAGTTTATATAGTCAGCGCTGCTATTAATTGTAGAATTGAGAAAGTTAATATTAAAATATCAATTTTCTGAAACATCTTGAAGTATAAAAGGGCTTGAACTTAGTATAACATTAAACACATATAAAAATGCATATAAAAAGGTGCAAGAAGAGAATTCTTTAATTTAAAATGTTATATGTTATTCTGGAAGGTTTCAGGACTATAAATCTTTGACTAAAAAGGAAAAAGACTTCCTAATTTACAAAAAGTACACTGTATACCATTTCTTACCAAAAAAAAATACAATTATTGCCCTGGCTGGTGTAGCTCAGTGGATTGAGCGCAGCACTGTGAAGCAAAGAGTCGCCGGTTCAACTCGAAGTCAGGGCACATGCCTGGGTTGCGGGCCAGGTCCCTAGTATGGGGCGAGTGCGAGGCAACCACACATTGCTGTTTCTCTCCCTCTCTGTCTCCCTGCCTTCCCCTCTCTCTAAATAACAATAAATAAATTCTTTAAAGAAAGATACACTCCTCCTTCTAAAAAAAAAAATACAATTATCATTGTTAAAATAAATTCTCAGAAAAAGTTTTTCTGTATAACTGATGCTTACAACTTAAATTTCAACAGTTTAAAATTAAGGTATTTATGTAGTTTAATTGAAGTAACTCAAATTCTGAAACTGCTAATGCTAAAGATTGATTTACCTTTTCCTTTATTAAGAATATGACTTTCTTCCACTAGAAACCATAGCATAATTCTCTATAATATCAGGAAAAGAAAGTTTAACATGAACTAATTTCTTAATTAGTAATGTCAAATTACCAGCACGTATGTCACAGCAGCAGGAAGCTAGAACAGCATACCCACCCTCGAGTAACCAGCATCTGGAACACAGCTGCAAGAGGTATTTTTGCAGAGTGACCAGAAGATAGCGCTTCAGCACTGCACACAAGTGCACAAGCCCAGCAAACTAAACTGGGCATCAACTCAGAAATGCGTTCTTATCCCTACCATTTTGCACCACTTTCTGTTCAAAAAAAAAAAAAAAAATCTTAAAATGAGTTACTTTACAGGAAATTAATAGGAGTATCCTTTGAAGAGAAAACTAATGAAAATATTTTAAATAGAAGGGTCAGAAATTATTTCATCAAGTATGTTTTTTAAAAAAACTTGAGGATTCTGCGATTTCATTTAAACTTAAATTGCATGACTGGGTAGTTCTATTCCACAGAAGAATTACAAATATGAAGTGGTTTCGATGATAACAAAGCATTACTAAAAAGAATAAAAAGAAGATGAAAAAAAAATTGCTGTAACAAGATCAGCAAAAAGTTCTAAAATATCTTACAAGAAATCAATTTATTTTCTCTTGTTTGTTTAACCTCGCAGTATGATAGGAATAGCTCCTGATGTGCTTAAGAGAAATATATATATAATATATAAAAACATATGGTTATGAGAATAATTGTAGTTTCATAATATCATGTTCTGATTTATGTGCAGATCATATGCAAGTGAAAATGATATTACTCAATATATTTTTCCTGAAAACTTAAATTATCTGCCCCTTGATATCCAGCTGAGGACAGTGTTCAACTGTATATACACACTTCAGTTTTTTCATTAGAATGTTAGCTTGCAATGGGACATTTTGAAAGAGACAGAAACTAAAGTATTTGTAAAATTGCATTTGACTTTGTCTCTCACAAACTTAATGCTGCATTAATATGTTATATGAAGTCATTTTTTTAAACAGTAATTTTCTCTAGAAATAACTGTTCCTATAATTTTTTCTAGATGGAAAAATTTTAAAAGCCTCTTATCAAATAGGGTTATAACCTTTCTGCCTTCATTTATGCTAACACTAACAATTGTTCCTTATATTTGAAACTAGGTGAGGGTTTAATTCTTCCCATAATTCTCATGGCTAGGCAACTGGTACGGAGTTTTGCAGCTAGCTTATGGACTCATAATAGGACTATGCTTTATCACCTGTAAAAATAAGGGCTTGAAACTATGGAATTTGTAAAGTCTTTTTTAGCTGTAAAATTCTGATTCTATTATATGAAGTTTAAGTCTGAAACTCAGTGGTCTCACCACTGAGAACAAAATGGAAAATATGCTTATTCTGCTCATTGTTACTATAATTTAGGACATGATTAGTGGTGTTACCTAAATGTATAAATAGTCTGCCTCAACATAAAGAGCACATGGGAAAATTAATCCTTAAAAGAAGAGCACATCAATAAAATATTAAAGGCAACTAGAAAAGTAACAATAAAAACTTCATCAGAATTTCCTATTTTTCTTATGAACCTTACAACTTAAATATTTTAAAGGCACTAAGAGTAACCAATAAATATACTCAGATAAATTAGTGCTTTCAAGATCACAATTACTTGGCAAGAATCCCAAACTTACCTGAGTGGAGTAACTAGAGACAAATTGCAAACATAAATATACTAAATAGCATGAGAAACCATCACTATAGAATTTGTAGAAAAAAATAACACAAACAAAATTCTAGAGCAGAATATTCTTCAGGTATAGCTCTACCTTCTAAATTTCACAAACTAGTGTTTGAGTTACAATTTTAGCAATATATCAAAGAAAAGATATATATCTTATTTACAGAGGCTTGAAAGAAGCATCTTGAAGAAAAACTTCTTTAAACACTTAAAATTAAAAAAAAAAGAGTTTCTTAATTATTGACAATCAAGAATAATACTTTGATTCTCTAGTTAAATAAAACTTCTCTAACATGCTACCAGCATTCTAAATATATGAATTATGAATATACAGGAGTAATTTAAAAGATAAAAAACAAACAAAATTACAAAAATCATTTATGGATATAATACTATATAAACAGAACAGAAATTTTGTTTTATTATGAAAAAAACAGAAAATCTGTTCTCAGAAGTTGCAGAAATTATTTTCTTCACAATGCTAACAATTCTAGTCACTTCACTAAAAGAATAAAAGCTGCAGTGTCGAAATAAAAGCTTAAAGTGTTTTATTTTCTAAGAGAAAATAAAATAAACATTCTTTTACAATTTGCTATTAACAAATTGAAACATTTGCTATTTTTTCCCCAACTGTGAGATTTCTACTAGGTAAGAAGTCTTCAACTTTATGCTAACCTATAGATCTGAAAACATGTCCTGCAAAGCTTAAAATCTTAAGGGTTTACATTAAAACTCTGTTTTCTTACAAAAAAAAAAAATGATGATGACTTTATAAGAAGACTTTTTAGAAAATGCTTATATACCTAGTATTCCATAAGACTTCCAGGAAACCTTATCATGTATCAGTCAAATCCTTTCAACTCAAAATGTGCAAGTTTTCCCTATTTTAAATGAAAAGCAATCAATATTTGTTTTAACAGATCCTATATAACATAAAGGGCAGAAGAGACCTTTCTTCAGGGAAGCCTGCAAATGTGGAGCCAGGTGAACAAATTCACTGTATTTTCTCATCCTTTGTGCCTCTTACAAGTTTTCTCACAGTCTACAACAGTGTGGGGAACACTGGTCCCAACTCTCAGAAGGGCAGCTGACTTCCTTACTGCCCTTAAACACCTTTGAACACATTTTCCTGAGCACAGCAGGCTCTTGTCCCATGTGAAGCACGACCACCCACTGTTGCTTGTTGACCAAACACGAGGGGCCAGAAGCCTCCACAGACAAGGCAGGATGGGATTCCTTTCAAGCACAACACACAGAAGAATTTCAATGCCAAAGCTGGGGGGCAGGGGCAGGGGCAAGTATATTAAGGCAGAATTACAAATTCCTTATGAATTAGACCTGTGTCAACAGATAAAAATGTTCTTTTTGATCTTATGCTTCTACATATAAAGTTCCTAAAAGAGCATTTCCTCAATTTAAAGGGGATCATTTAGTCAAATTAAACAACAGGAGACATATTTAACATACCTTACTTTACTTTTTAGGGTGTCAGATTGTCCTTAACAGACTCTAGGTTATGTTTCTGATATAACACCATTTACAACAACAGTTGCAAAATGAAATGCTATTTTAAAAGCAAACCTACAGGTGTGAACTTTGAAGAAACATTTATTGGCTAACATTGGATATCTAAGCAAGAACCATATAAGCTAGAGAGGTATTCACAAAGCAAAACAAAATTATTTATGTTTTAATTACAGTACTACACATTTATTGCAATTTTTGTATTTATAAATAAAGATTTCAGTAGAGAAAACATGCTTAAAATATATAAGCAATAGAATTATTACCAAAATGCAGAATACAGAATTAAAATATTTGTAATGATGACTATTTTAAATTACTAGTTAATGTTAGCATTCAATGTGTGTTCATGACATTCACTGTCAAATTTTTTTTTCTCTAAGGAAGGGTACATGGTTTAGACATGAAATGGCTCCCAGCCACAAAGAAGTCCTCTTCCAGATATACGGTAAGCAAGACAGGAGAGAAGGGCCAGCTGCCAGGACAACAAAGTGAAAAAGCCTTTAACATAAGCCTGTTGGCCTGTCTGATCCAACAAAGATACATAGATCATTCATTATTAGGTGAATAGAATCTAGTATAAAATAGAGGAAACAAGGAAAGAGAACTTAATCCAGCTCTCTTCTATGATACTCAACAGCTGTTATTTTACTATACATGATTACAAACAATTGCTATGGTATTCATACAGTAAATCAAACTCCAAGGTTACTGACTTAAAAAAAAAAAAACTGCTTAAAATACCAGCATTAATTACTAGTCTTAAGTTTAATTTGGAAGCTAAAATTGTATTTTCAAATCAAATTTAAAAACAAATCTATGATTATGTAAAAATCTGCTGATCTGCATTTAGGTAATTGAAACTGCTTATATAAACTTAATACTATTTCTAAACAATAGTGATAATTTCTAATAGGATGCATCAAAAATTCCAATGGTAAACAATTAATTATAAAGCTAATTCATGGCACACTGACTATCACCTGGGCTTTTTTTCCCCTCTTTCTGGAATAAAAGGACAAAAGGGAAAAGAAAATCAAATCACTACTTTGCTGGAGAGATTTTTTTTTTCATTGAAATCATTAACTGGTACTTTTCTTCTACTTCTCTCTCTTGAATCTTCTTTCTTTAATATACATGCCTCATAGCTTATAAGTCTTAAAGCAAATAAATAAAATCCCACTAGGAGCATTTAGAAGCTTTTCATCTTCTAAAGTCAATGTAAAAATACTCTGGTCACAAGACAGAAAAGAAGAAGTGTGCAGATAATGCTGGGGTTGAGTGACCTACACTGAAAGAGACTTAGTTGCAGGGAGAAGGTAAAGATCAACTTAATGTCTCATATCAATTCTTGCTGCAGGTGTGCCTTTCCTTTTTTTCCTTTAAAATCAATTCTATTATTCCAGGTTCACGATGCTCTGATAAACATTCAGAAGAGAAACTATTTTTAAATCTCCAGAAAATAAACTTCATTTAAAAATCTTCCTAATGTATAACTTCATTATAACAACTTTAAAATAGAAATTGTATTAAATATTTAATGTGTATAAAAACACATTTTTACTATCTTTTTAACCATGGAGATATTTTTCACTCCCGTAGAAAAGTTGATGAATCTTCTGCTAGTTTCTTAACAGAGGTTCAAATTTAATCTCGTGTGTAGTAAGTATAACTAAACCTGCATTATGGAAATACCAGAATTATATTCATTAATACCTTATTAATTCAAAACAAACTATAAGTTATGTACATAAAGGTTGAGAAATATAAAAACAGTTTGGTTGTACTGTGTAAATTCACAAAATTATACAGAAATTATAAAATATAATTTATGCATGCATTTTTATGAGCTTTTGAATTAAAAATACATACAGCCTTTTTAATATTTTTAGGTCACTGGATAAACAAACATTTTTATTTCAGCAAGTAATTAATCTAATAATCTACTTAATGTCTGACATAATTAAAATAGTAGGTATTTAGTCCAGCCTCTAAAATATTCTCATTATTCTTCTTCTGTAATAAATCCACAATAAGATGATTCAGAATAAGCCTTTCTGATGTGACATATATCTAACTTTTCAAAGAAAACCTGAGTCACATATGAATATATTTCCTTCTGTTGTGTGACCATTTTAAAAACCTCTTGCTTGCTTAAGTTATTGCTCCTATTCTAACGATCTCCAATGTGCCCCATTCTAATATGTCCTTTTGGAAAGTCCTAATTAAGTACAAATCTGAAAGAAGGGAATAATTACTCTGTGAGGAGGCTGAAACCTTTTCCCTTGAATTATTAAATATAGCCAACATATATTTTAAGAGTTAAACTCATTTTCCGAACAAAGAATAAAACATCTTTGAAGTCTACCTTTAAAAGTCCTGTTTGGGAATGTCAGTAGGGGGTTAACCAAAGGCTTTTCCTGGCAAGAAACCTGAAGACTTAGTCTAATTTTGGGTCTATTTCACAGGAATTTTAAGGGAAAAATGACACTTCTTATAAGTTGGTAAAAGTTTTCTGTGTGCAACAATATAGGACACAGGGCTGGTCCAAGAATAGAGGACAAGAAGCAAAATGGTTAATTGGTTCAGGCTGGGAAAAAAGTCATTCTTCCATTAGTATTTAAGCTTTCAAGATGAGTTACAATGTTATAATCTCTATTTCCTATCTTTGTCTCCCCTCAGAAAAATCAAAATAGCACATTTGGGTAACAGAAATGTAGGCCACAGAAGAGGAAATGAGGCATATCTGGAGATAAGTGACAAAGTGAATTTAAGGTGCAATGGTCATTTCCTGCTCTTATGTCCTAGTGTTTTTAACATGAAAGGTATCATCCTCTTGGTTCAGTATGTGTTATTACTATAAAAACTGGAATCCAGAGAAAGATATAATGCAGTGTTCATAAGAATATCAACCTTATGACGACCTCTGCTGACAAATGCTTCATATACAAAAGTCTCTTTCCTAGAAAGGTAACTTTTTAATACAGAATTGTTGTCTCTGAGAAATCTATCACCACTTTGCTCATAACATGTTCTCTGAAGACCAAAAACTAAATACAATTAACATTTTTCCCCAAAACCACCATGTAAAGACTTTAAGACTCAAAAACAGTTCATATAAATCAAACATATGCTTAAAGATCAGCTTTACTTAAAAAGATACAAAGAAACCTTTTCCGGTCTGATATATTTATAGTCTACTGATTTAAATTTGTATTTTATTTCACAAGGCTTCTCAATTCTCAACCATTGTTTTGCCTGTGGGTTTACTTAAAAAATTACAACTATTTCTCTTCTCCAGTGTTAAAAGTCCAAGCACAGATTATAACACAAGAATTTACAATTCATAGTTTACACTTAGAATGAAACTATCTTTCATTCTGAAAATAGGTTCCTGAGTATACCTGGATAAAAACAATGAAGTTTTATGCCCGGCTGGTGTAGCTCAGTGGATTGAGCGTGAGCTGGGAACCAGAGGATCCTGGTTCGATTCCCAGTCAGGGCACATGCCTGGGTTGCGGGCCAGGTCCCCAATGAGGGCCCTGTGAGAGGCAACCACACATTGTTTTTTCTCTCTCCCTTCTCCTCTCTCTGAAAATAAATAAATAAAATCTTAAAAAACCAATGAACAGACAATGTCATCATTATGTTCATCATGTTCAAAAATCCTGTTTGATGGAAATACTGGCTCCAACAATAGAATACAGAGAGGTCTTGTGGAACTTGCTGTCTTGCGTCCCTGATTGAGAGGGAGTACACTCGGTGGGATGGGGAAAAATCTGAACCACTCAACAGGACACGGAGAAAATGGGTTGTTACCTGGCTTTCCTTAAGATGATCTCACCTTTAACCGGAACATAATCAACAAAAGCAGAAAGCAAGCAAAACTTAACCAGAGACATTGAAATTAACAATCTAACAATAGCCAGGGGGGAGGGGACAATGGGGAGAAGGGTTTTCAGGAACCACTATAGAGGACACATGGACACAACCAAGGGTGGGGAGGGAAGCAGGGAAGGGAGGTGGGATTGGAGGGGGAGGGGAGGGGAGAGTATGCAGACAACTGCAATTGAACAACAATTAAAGTAAAAAAAAAAAAAAAGAGAGACCTTCCTCACATGCAAAATGGATCTAAAGTCATCTATTAAACATTTGTTGGGAACAGACAATTACCCAGGTTTCTTCCACATATAAAAGGAGCCTTGGTTTCTTTCTTATGGAAGAATTCTTATGGAAGAATGGTTTCTTCCATATAAAAGGTCATGGTTCTGAGAGGATGTCCAACAGAAAGTTCAGAAGATATTTAGGAGACTTTTCCCCATTATTCTTATATGTATATTAGATAAAATACAATTAGAGCACTCATAAATATCACTTAAGAGTCTAGCATTAACGACTCCTTGTAGATTAAATAAAATAAAAATTGTGCTTATTCCCAGCAAACTTATAATTAAGGTAAATAATATTTGCACACACTTATACATATATACATGCATATGTCTATACTATATAGTATAATGAGATTACCTATACAAATGTAGGTAAGTGTATATTAAATAACTAACATGTAACCAATGACACATACATGCATTAATGATGACAACCAGAAAAGTATCTAAGTGCAAAGTGGCCAAGGTGAACCATATTTTACACACAGCAAATTTCTTCTGTTCTAGGAAACGCATGTTCTGTCTACCTCTATGCCAGAGTTTATATCATGTGCCTTTGCCCTGTTAGAGCAAGTTAAAAAGTCATGGTATTAATTTATCAAGATTGTGAAGATATTAAACTGTCTCCGAATTTGAAAATTAATTGAATATTTGACATTATAAAGAAATCATTGATAATATTTTAGGTAATGATAATGGTGTTTTGGTTAAAGTTATTTTTAACAGACATGGGTTGTGATTTAATTTTATTTATTTTTTATCCTCACTTGAGGACATACCTATTGATTTTAGACAGAGGGAAAGAGAAGGAGATAGAGAGGGGAGAGAAACATCGATCAGCTACCCCCTATAAGACTGAACCCACAACGTAGGCATGTGCACCAACCAGGAACTGAACCCACAACCCTTCAGTTTACTGGACAATGTTCCAACCAACAGTGGCAAGAGCATGATTAGATTTTAAAAAATATATTTATCTTTTAAAATTACATACTGAAATAAGTATAAATGATGATGTGACCTGCTTCAAAAATAATGCAGGGCGAGGAGGGGGATGAAAACAAATGAGGGTATAGATAAGATTGGCTATG
Source organism: Micronycteris hirsuta (assembly GCA_004026765.1). Classification (NCBI taxonomy): domain Eukaryota; kingdom Metazoa; phylum Chordata; class Mammalia; order Chiroptera; family Phyllostomidae; genus Micronycteris; species Micronycteris hirsuta. The sequence continues at coordinate 14,424 of PVJI01009776.1, read as the reverse complement.
AGTGGATAATTATTGAAACATGGGAGGTTATTATATTACCCTTTCTGTTTTTAAGTATGTAAAAAAACTGATGTGAGCTCAAAACAGCATACCAATCTTCCCATTAAAAAGCTCCTATATCTTAGGATTACCCATGTTATTTATATTGGTAATGTCCACTGACAAAAAAAAAAAAATTAAAAAAAAGAGGACACAGGTAAGCACGTTCTGCTGAATGTCAATGAAAATTAAAATATAACCTATACACATCTGACTAATGAATTTAGGGAATTTACAATGTCTTGTTATCAAACTCTGTAGAGTAAGTTCAAAGGGCTGTAAATTGTTTTTTACTTCCTAACCAAAAGACCAACTTATGAAAATAACTTTAGGAGCTTGTCACTAACAAATGGATTTAGTGTATATTCTTTTAATTATTTCACAAGTGATGAGCAAGTTTTGTGACAAGCTTGGTCAGAATAAGTTTAAAAAGTAGGGCTCCAGTTGCATATAAGCTATTTTCATTTTTTTCCCCCAGAAATACTGATTATAAGCAGTTCTGGATGAATACATACAGCAAAACATAACATCAAGATAATAGAAAAAATAATGGTTAGGTAAATATCTCTCCATTTATCTTCAAGAAAAATTCAGACCTTTGGCAATGTAATCTTGGTTTTATCAGATATTTCAGATATGGATGTGACAATAAGATATATGCAATTTCCAACCTGAATTAGTCTCTCTGTTACCCTCAAAATATATACACATCCCCAAAACTGAAATATTTCCATAATCAAATTATACAGTCAGATTGTTTCTTATAAGCTAAATAGGAAAATCCTTTGTCAGACCATGTATCTTGTTTGCTTTCTGGAACACATCATCACTGTATTAGAAGAATCGGGAATGAGGTGACATTTACTGAAAACCAGCTGGGTTTCTGGACCATTCCTTCTCCAATTATCTGGATAACTGGTCTCTGTCATTTAATTTCAATAGAAATATCACCTCCTTGAGAAAACGTCCTTGGATCTCCCCCTTACTAGTGTGGAGTAAAATTCTGTACTCCCCAGTTCATAACACTTTTCACAATTATATTTATGTAATAAGTATTTACATGATTTTTAAAAATATATGTCTCTCCCACTGGGCTACAAGGTCCAACAGGTCAGAGATGATGTCAGTCTTGCTCACCACTGTATTCCCAGTCCCTTGCATGGCACCTGGTGCATTGATTATCAACCCCAGCTATCTGAAATCTTTAAAAAATACTGATGCCCGGACTCTGCTGTTAGAGTTCTAACTAATGTACTTGGTAGAAGTGGGATGGAGGACAGAAACTGGTAGTTTTTAAAACCACCAAGGGGACTCTGACAGGCAGTCAAGGTTTAGAGTCCTGACTACCAGGGTGGATTCAATCGACAAATATGTAAAGCCCTCTAAATACCTGCAAAGACTACAGACTATGTATATCATTTGATGTCATTTTCACTTGCTAAAGCTATAAAATAGTGACACTAATAGGAATTTTGATGTGGAATCAAAGAAATACTGAGGTTTTCCTAAAAATCAAAACTAGAAAAGAAGAGAATCACAGTTGGAAAGTACTCTAATTCATGATAAAACTGTGCTATAAATGTTATAAATAATAGTGACCTCTTTTGTTGGACTTCCCTCTGTGCAAGGACTGTTCTCATGTTACTTTACGGACTCCTGGAAACTTTATTAAATATCACTATGCCTTATTTTATAAAATCTATTTGGCATCCCAGGCCACTGCCTCTGTGTGTGCCAACACCATCAGCCTCAGTGCTAAAGCTAAAGAATAACTCTGTATCTTACTCTTCTTTTAAAACCCTTGCTGATCACTCCTTTCCTCTTTGCTTTGGCAATATTATACCCTCCGATTTCCCTCCTAGACCTGTGAATACTCCTTCTTCTGCTCCTTTTGCAGGTTTCTCCTCTACCAGCCCAGTAAATATCATTTTCAGGATTCTGTCTTAGTTTTCTTTCTCTCTCTCTCTCTTTTTTCCATCTTCTTGGGTAAAAGCGTCACCTCTTGGGTAAAAGCAGGACCATCTATATGCAGACCACAATCAAGCCTCTTGTTCTTTAAATCCAACTATTACTGAATATCTCCACTTACATATCCAGAAAGTCATTTTCTTCTCTAGGTCCCCTAACTCAATGGTGCCATCATCCTAACTAGCTGTCAAGGTCAGATTCTAATTTCTGTAACACCTGCTGGATAAAGCCCAAATCCCTTGAAGCAGCAGCTACCAAAGTCCACTCAGACTCTAGCAACTCCAATCATGCTCTAAGCTCCAGCCACACAGAATTGAGCGGGTTTCTCTTGCTTGAAATCTGTTACACATCCTGTCTTCTCTTCCTGGACTGGTTTTTCTCTCTTTCTTCTTCCCCACCTCTTTCAATTGGCCAATACAGATATCCTACAGATCTCTGAAAATATGTGGCATTTTCTTCAAATCTTGGACTGCCACTTCTGTGACCTCAAAATTCTGGATCAAATACTATTCCTAAGTGCTACTGTGGCACTTGGAAATTCCCAGGCTTAAAAGTAGCACACTGTATTCTACTAGTCACTTTCCATGTCCCTCTCCCCTGCTATTTTGGAAGCCTCATGTGACCCAGGCTCCTGTCTGCCAATACTGACCACTGTATCCTTAGCACCCAACAGTGGCTGACACATAGCATTAAGACATTCTGTGTTTGTGAATGCAGCTGGGACCGCTTCCTTCAAACTTACCTTGAGGTCTTTGCAAAGGTTGGTCCTTTTTTCAGGCTGGAGTGGGCCCAGAAGGCTACTCCACATCCTTCCAGCTCTTAGCTTACATGGAGCCTTCTATAAGACAACCAGCCATCTAAAAGATTCTCCTCAGTTCTCCTCCCTCATAATGCCATTATTTTTCTTTATTATCACTTGGCGCCCCTTTGTATTGGGTTAATTACATGTTTAATCCAATGTGGACAGGGACAATGTCTGTTTTATTCCCCGGTATCTATCTGTACTTAGCATAGTGACTGGTATATAGCAGGGTTCAACATATATTTGAAAAAGTAACAAGTGGACTATTAGCATTCATCAAAGACTAATATCATTTCTGACATCAGGTTGCTTCTCACAAAAGTTTGTCTCCTAAACCAAATCTTTGTCAACACTGCCTGTCATCCATAATAATAGGCATATTAAAGAGTTTTCTGTTCTGTTACTCTGGTATAATGCTAACGGGGGTGGCGGGGGGAGAACACCCACCACAGATAGAGATACCAAGAAAAATAATTAATTCCTTAATCATTAAATTTTTCCAAAATGTGTTAAAATGACAATATTAAGTGGAATAATGCACCAGAAGAGAACAGCCTTGCCTTTCAGATCTTGTATATAGCCCTCTTTGCAGCTGTGCATAAGCTGAAGGATCCATCTGTGTTGAGCTCCGATACACTTCCAAGCAGGGTCACCAGGTGCATGAAGGTCAGACAGGTACCTGAAAAAGCAAGGCCAGGGCTGACCAAGTAGGCTTCCTCTACATAGCCATACATAAGGATAAAAGGAAAGCTAACATATTTCAAAATCATCACTTTTTTGAAGAAAACCTAAAGTTTTATCAATGAGTAAAACAGTTGTCAGATTAGTCTCTAAAATTTAGCTCTAAATGAAATAGATTCAAATTTCTTTTCATGAAGTTAAATAACAATAAAGCTATATTTTATAAAACTAGGACTTTTTATAATGACAACAAAGAAGATAATGTATGATGATCCAACATGCTAAGTGAGAACTTACCTTTATATGTATTTACATTTAAGTCACAGAGTGTTTCTACTTAGTTCTGTAATTATATAAAACACAGGTGGGAGCCAGCACAAAACACCTGGTGAATATTATTTTTGATTTTTTTTTTTATTCCTTTCAGGTCGAAAATATGGCCACTAGATGGCACAGTGACACTGTTTTCTAGACAATCTAAACAAGGGTTAACTGAACCTTAAAGCCATTTTATTACATGAAAGAGATTAGTTGACAACAAGCACTTACCTCTAAAGTCTAAATTCTAATCCATGACTGAGAAAATGTTTTTCTAGAAAATATAGCATTGATGGGCATTTTTCATAGTTGTAATATAGTTCTTAAAATATTTAAAGTGATCTTTGTACAGAAAATATCCAAACCCAGACAGACAACTAAAAGAGATTTCAGTTGAAAAATTTCTGCCAAATATCATTCAAGATTTGGTGCTCAGCCCTCACAAAATATATAAAGTGAAATCAAATTAAATTAACTCCAAAAGCTGAATAATTTATTGTCCTAAAATTACTCTTAGATAATAAACTGTCTGTTAAAAGTTTTCATTCGATGATAAATTTTAACTAATGGTTAGAAGCCGTGACCTCTAGCCAAACGTTAATAACTCAAAATCATCTGATGCTTCTCTCCCACATTTCTAGGGCTGGGTATTTCCTCACTCAGACATCTCAGTTAGCAGCTAATTAAAGGAGAAACATTTTGTAGTAAGTTAGCAATAAATACAATGTTGAGAAGAATCTCACATCACATTTAGGAACTATCCATCCTGACCTTGACTTTCCAGGCTAATGAAGACAACCTGGTTTCTGAGAAGAGCTGGGCATTTGATTGTCCTGCAAAAGGGCCCCTTAAACAGCTTGGCTCACACTGCCCTAGAAACTGCCCTCAGAGCTGGCCCCACTGTGACTCCCTGTGACTCTCTCTTTACAGGCTACAAATAAGCTGTGTCTGTACGAGAGTGACAAATCAGTTAATAGTAGACTCTAGAGGAAATCCACAGTCTAACAAATTACATTTAGCTTGGCATAAATAATTCATTTCAAAGCTTTCAAAACCCAATCAGATTCTACCTTTCTCATAAGACTTCCCTCTTTTATCCACTGGAAGATAAATATGACAAATAGTAGGTTGTGTCACTTCTCAAAAAAAAACATGTGATTTTATTCTCTCTTGCCAGGGAGACTTGGTATTCTCTGTAGTTAGGCTTGTTTTGCCTCCAAAATACTTCTGCAACACTTTCTCCTAACACTTTCGCTCATGTAACTTCCTCAGCTTTGTATTAGTTGTAAAAGATAGGAAAGCTGTTTCCTTCTAATTTTTTTTTAAAGATTTTATTTATTTATTTTCAGAGAGAGGAGAAGGGAGGGGAGAAAGAGCAATGTATGGTTGCCTCTCACATGGCCCTCACTGGGGACCTGGCCTGCAACCCAGGCATGTGCCCCGACTGGGAATCGAACCGGGACCCTCTGGTTCCCAGCCCATGCTCAATCCACTGAGCTACACCAGCCGGGCCGTTTCCTTCTAATTTTTAAACTATTATTCAGTATATTCTTATTCAAGAATATAGATGATCCATTTAAAAGTGGTCTTTCTTGAGCAAAAGAAATCAGTAAGTATTTTTTGCTTAGTAACTTTTAAAACTGTAAGTCTCTTTAGTATGGTGACTAAGTCCTTGCAAAATTTAATAATAATCCTCTTTCCATTCTTATTAATGGGTACTACATTAAAAGTTTTATAAAGAAAGATAAACATGTTCTCTCAGAAATTCTAGTGTTTCAATTTAAAAGTACAACATGTGCTAGGTATTTCCTTGGTTAAATTACTTAATCCAGTAAGTTTCTTCTTTTCTTTTAGTAAGTAGTTATAAATAAGTACTAGTTTCACTTCAAAAATATTTGTTTAGAATATGATACATGTTATTGCCATTTCTTTTAAAGCTGTGTATTAATGAACACTTTTTAAAAAACTTTTTTGAAGAAAAATATGTTAATGATGATGAGTGTAGGCTCAATATTTTAAATTTTAAGAAGTTAAGTTTTTAGTCACATTCTGACATGATTTTTAACAATCACCAGGGATAGGCTCACACTGACATGGGAAGAAGTATATGAAACTTTGCTACCTGCTAAAAAAAAAAAAAAGAATTCTGTCAAAACAGAATGAGGAGATTGAAAATAATCAGAAAGTTTTTAAATCAATAAAACAGAATAAAAGACAACATAGCAGTGACCTGATTTTCACTCATACCATGCATAGCTTCAATTATGTAAGAGAACTAATAGAGATGCATTTTTTTATTGATGGGAAAGCTGTCGCTATACCACTAAGTTACTCACCATACACAGATACCAAAGTCCAACAGATATCTGACCTGGTTGTGATGTTATTTTTCCTATTTATTAACAGCTACAAACTTAATTCAAACAAGAAAAATAGAATTGCTTAATATTTTGTCAAAGCTCATCAAAGATAAAATGATTAAAAAATAAATGAACTGCTAAACACTGTTATTGACCTTTTTATACTTTTTCCTTTAAAATAACAGGGAAAAAAGCATTAAATAGGTCATCTAAAAGAATCTTTTTAACACCTACCACCTTTTTAAATGCTGTCTAGTAGGTTAACGAGTTATAAGAACTACACACTAGTTATCTAATAACAGTAATTCACTACATAAAGATATCATACATTCAATAAGATTTAACACATTACTATGAGAAAATTTAATAGGATACATATCAACAATAAAATAAATACAAAGAATAATGAGCAGAACACAGATGAAACATTAACCAACTGTATCCTGGACAAGACAATTAACAATCCCAGAATTCTGTCTCTCTGTATGTTAAAAAAAAATACTGCCCTGGCTGGTGTGGCTCAGTGGACTGAGTGCCAGCCTGTGAACCAAAGGGTAGCCAGTTTGATTCACCGTCAGGGCACATACATGTGTTGCAGGACAGGTCCCCAGTGGGGGACGGGCAACGGGCAATGACACATTGGTGTGTTTCTCCCTCTCTTCCTCCTTCCCTTCCCCAGTCTTCCCCTAAAAATTAATACATAAAATCTTTAAAAAATACATTCTTTCTTAGGAAGGTAGCTTAGAGAAAATCAAAATAGACTCTGAAAGCGGGCAAACCAGAGTCCTACTACCTACTAGCTGTGTGTACTGAACAAGCAATAACATCTGAGGCTCGGTCTCCTCACCAGTATAACGGGTATTCATACAAATGCCCCTAAGTGATGACTGGGAGGGTCGGAAATGATAAACATAGTGCATCTTGCATAATGTCTGGGCACACTGCAGATGAGGGATAGTGGCAGTAATCGATTTCAGTGTTCTCTACTCCACTGAGAAGGCCTCCTCTCCCTTTCCTGTTCAGCAACATGAATATGCTGACAATGACATTGGCTCACGGTCCTGCTGTGCTCTTGCAACACTAGGAACACAAGTCTGAATGTGGACCCTCCACAAGTGCAAACAAAGCAGCAGCTTTCAGACTAGACCCTCTTTCCATACCTGGAAATCATTTTCAATAGATGTAGTCTATTATCAACTACTGAATATTCAACAAACTCCATTAATTAAAGACAAAGGGTGCTAAGTCTGAAAAATAATAGCTTATTCTGAGAACAAAGGTCATATTCAAAATATAACAACAGAAAATAAAGTTCATATTTTTAAATCATAGATATAAAAGCTTAAATTTGTATGCTTTGTCTCCAGATCCTGATACAAACACTATGTATATAGTGTGTGTGCATATGTGTGTGTGTATAATGTATTTACTTATTATGCACCTGGTGCTATATTAAAGTCTTAAATGTATTCTTGATTCCCTGTGCAACTACCCTGAGACATAGATTGTGTTAGCATGTCCATTTCACAGATGAATAAACTGAAGAAGAAAACTCAAGTCACCCAAAGTGAACAGCTAGCTCCCATTATGTTACATTGCTTCTTTCTAAAGAAAGTCTTATCATATCCTGTGTGCCCATCACTTTCCATATTACTGCTATTTTTCAAAAGTTTACCACTTTCTTTTCAAGACAAAAACTTTTCAGTATTTTCTCTACTGTTGAGCCATGACCCACTTTTGTGGCACGAAGAATTTCCCACACAGTGTGTGACAATGTTGTGCCCTCAACCATACGGGGAGTTCCTGCCTTATGGCCTGAGGATGCCTACAAGGTGCAACAACCAAAGCATCCCTCTAGGTTAGGTAAGCCCTTGCTGAGCAGGAGGAAGAGGTGACTAAGCAACAATGCTATTTTCCTTTCCTCAAACAGGCAGAGTTTTCTTGCCTTAAAGAGTGAGTACTTATGATTAAAAAATAATAATTTAAAAAAAGTGAATACTTACAAATTTGTTAGTATACAAAAGAGTTTTGGTGTCCTATACTAGGTACTTCTAAGTGTCTTTGCTTTCATAATTTCATTAATCTCCTGATTTCTCCCAAATTAGCTTTAAGAGTTAGATAAAGTACCCAGTATTATACAGATATATGTGATTTGTGAAAATTCTTACAGTAAGTTTACCTTATATACCGTTTTTGGTCATGTAAGGTTGATGGTGTCTCAAGCAATTTATCCAGAAGTAATTCTCTTAAAGCTTCAATTCGTGTTTCTACTTCAGCATAATCTATTTTCGAAAAAGAAACAAATATACAAGATTTACAGAATGGAAATTTAGAATCAAGTTATGGAAAGCAGAACTGTGGTTGCCTTGAGGGTTGACTGAGAAGAGACTCAAGTGAACTTTCTGGAGAGATGAAAACGTTCTATCTGGGGTGTGGGTTACAGGGGTGTGTGCATTTGTCTGAGCATTTCACTAAATGTAAATTAACTGCAATGAAAATAAAATAAAGTTTTCTGAGTCCTTAAGAGTTAGGACTTACAAACAATAAAGCTCTGTGACATTTCTCCTAGTTGATAAGGTATTACCACAGGGCATTTTCTAGGCTTTTCTTACTGTTTTATTTTCTGTACCTGGCATTAGAGGTTATTTCAAAAATTGTTTAGTTTACTTTAAGGTAGAGTTAGAATTAAAAAATATACCAATGTTTGTGAAGAGGAAAGATTAAATGTACGTTTCTGTCTCTATAAAATATCTGTAATTGATTCTTTCCAATAAAATAGATTTTTAATAACATTGTCGTTAATGAGTGGCAAAGAATGTCTAAGAATAACCAATTCTATAATGCGGTTGCTCATTTCACTTCATCTTAGTAAGAAAAGTCATAATGTTATTTTTGAGGTAACTGTTTTACATTTTAAAAAGAGCACCTTATAAACAAAAACTAAAACGCATATAATGTCCTTTGTAGAATACATCCCACATTCTTCCTGTAAAAGGAAAGATTTAAAAGCAATAGACAAATCTTACATTTCTTGAAAACTTGAACCTCCGTTTTCCCAAAGAGTGACTTGGCCTTTTCATAATCATTAATGACCACATCATAATCACCCTTAAAAAAAAAACAAACAAAAAAAAAACATTTTGGAGACTGTCAGTAAAGTATAATGAAGACATTTGGTTAAGAAAAAAATCTCAACAACTCTTAAAATTCATGACATTTAGAACCATAGGTATATAAACATATACTCTACCTTTTGAATGTTCCTTTCAATATTGAGAGGAAGGTTGAAAAGAAACTTAAATCGCTGGAGCACATTGAGGGCATTTCTGGTAGAATCTGCCTTGTCCTTTCGACCTAATACTTCTTGAAATAATGTGTCCGCAGTATTACTTGCCTCTATTAAAAAAAAACAACAACAAAGATAAATATTTTATTTATAAAATGTATAACTGGACAAAAGAAAACAAAATGTTAGACTGCTATGGTAGCTTCACACTGAAACTCAATAGACGTTTTCAAAAGTGAGCTGTAAGGGAGATCTTCATGGTCTGTTAAAATACAATTTCCATTCTGTCTGCTAAATCTTTTCTTATGTTAAGAATGGTATCCAATTAAAAATAAGCATATTTACCAGGCCCACATAAATTTTCTCATGTGAACATACATTTATTTTTAATCACTCATCTAAATTTCCTAACAACCATGGGCCCTTAGGTCACTTCACAACTCAGATAATAAGTTAAAATGCACACATATACATATGTACAAACACACGTACACTAGTTAAATTCCCTGAATTCCATATCTACATATGTGGTAACATACAAAACAAGGAAAATATTTTCAGAAAAGTTGTTCAAAAGAAATATTTACAATCAATCCTATTTTTTGGTAAAATTATCTCTTTGTATACCAGGCACAAAAAATTATATAAGCATTAAAATGGCAAACTTTAACATATCATTAATGAATGTTTCTTGTATCAGCTAATTCTGATAATATTATACACAAACTGGACATTTTACATATATTTTTTAACCTAAAAGACCTCAAACTATATGAATTACTGTAATGAAAGAGTTGCTTTATCTAAGCGAAATTTACTGTGGTCAAAAACAGTTAAACTTTTTCAACTTATGAATTATTTTTAATTAGCCACAAGAAAAGGGGAGAGAAAGAATAAACTGTTTTCAACTGTTTGATCACTGCACATAAAAAGTTTCTACATTATCTGGTCTAGTGACTATACTTTAAGCAAAGATGAAAAAATTACCTCAGTCTCACTGGGTGGCTTGCATGCCATATCCTCAACTCCACACTGTGGGTGGCCTGATCCTGTTAAAAGTCATCTTTATAACTAATTGTTTTATCTAAATATTGTTTAAATTCTATTGAAATTTTAAAAGGCTGATATAAAGACTTTGTTTTGTCAAAATAGCTGCTTTCACCACATTCTATTTAATGTCGAATACTAAATCTCTGCTACAACATGAGGAAAAAATACTCTCCTCTTGCCACCAAACCACACAACGGTGGCTGAATGAATCTGAAATCTGATTAGGGTTAAAACTTTTTCTTCAAAGAAAATTATTATTTGTCTGTCATATAAAAATATAACCTTCATGATCACAAATAAATTGATCCATGAAAGTGATTAAATATTTTTAAAAGGTTGATTACTTATGTGTGAGTTGTGGATACTAAATACCTAAGCACTTATATATAATGAAGGAATTTAAAGCCAAATGTACAAGAGTTCAAAATTAGATTTTTCTCATCTTATTTTAAAGATAATAAAATATACCAACTAACAATTTTAACTCCTCTGGAAAGTATAAAAACAAGTACAGGTAGAAAATTCACTTATAAGTAAATAAAATATAAACATTTTACAGAGAAAAATTTTAGGCAGAAATTATAAACTATAAAATTATAATTTACACAGAAATGTATGTATATGTGGAGAATTTTAATTTCAGTACACAGAAAAATGATAAATTATAAAGTTATAATCAATTTATAGATATTTCTGTCTAAAAGTTATTACTCTCTTCTGAATTCTACTACATTCACAATAAAATTTTGAGAGTTCATAACTCTTTGATAACTAGACAATTATATCTAGTAATAAAATAGATGAGAGCAGTGAAACCAAGATTTGGGCAAGCAGATAAAAATCATCAGCAGCTCACAAAACACATTTGATGTCTATATTCTCCAGAGTTACTAATAAGAATATGAAACTGGGTGGGAAGCATACAATGTTGCATTATGAAGTTGAACCTGAAATTTATATGATATTACCCCAATAAATTAATTTTTTTTTAAAGAAAGAAAATGAAACTACTGAACTCAGCAGTGTTGTTCACATGTGAGGGACACCACAAACAAGCCGCTAGTCAGGCATTTTGCAGCAGTCCCTCTGAGCACCAACCCATCCACATCCTCACTCCACCTTCTTACACCTAAACACCCAATTTTTATGGCAGCTGGCAGGGGTCTGAACATCCAGGGTGTAACCACAGAACAAATTTAACTGAATGACATGGCAATGAAAACTGTAACTTGGGTTGGGCAGTTTACAGAACAAATCCTGATCTTAAAACTACTAGCCCTGAACAAGTTTAGACCTGAAAATCGGTCCTTTCTCACCACCTGACTGGAGAGTGACGGTCACTGTCACAGTTGCAGAGAGGTACCCGAGCACTAATAGCAGTGCTGCTGTAACAGCACCGTGGCTGCCACTGTTTAGCTGGGCTGACTGAACAATAAAACTCCCCTCAGTGTAAGTTGGGACAACATGGTTGGGCACTGAGGACGCTATGCTAAGTAAACTAAGTCAGACAGTGAAAGACGAATACTGTACCGTATCACTTACATGTGACTCTAAAACAGGCAAACTCATAGAAACAGAAAGTAGAATGGTGGTTACCCAAGGGCTGAGGGACAGGGGCACAGAAAATGGAGAGATGTTGATCAAAGGGTAAAACTTTCAGTAAGAATAAGTTCTGGGGATCTAGTTAATGATAACGGTTTACTTATGTGTGAGCTGTGGATACAAAAGTTGCTAAGAGTAAATCTCAAATATTCTCACCACAAAAAAGAAATGCAATTATGTGAAATGATGAAGGTGTTAGCTAATGCTAATGTGGCAATCACACTGCACTATAAAAGTGTATCAAACCAGCACATCGTGCACAATGTTATATGTCAATTATATCTCAATAGAGCTGGGGGGGAAGATGGAAATTAAGCTGGGGGCGGAGATGGGGGGAAGATGGGAAGAAGATCCACTGCAGTACTGCACACTAACCAATCAAACTCATTCCTTCTCATTCAGCTTATCTTTAACAACGGAAAATTTTTAATTATGTCAGGAACTTGTATTATCTAGAAAAACTAGTCACGTAATTCTAATGCTGCCTTACAATTTCAAGCATGCTTGTTTAAAGTAAACATGCTTTCTCTTACTTCGAAGTGACCCTTATAGGTCCTTTTCATGGCACCGACACTTGAGACAGTATAACATGAAAGTGATTTTTAGTCTGTGGTTTCTGCTTGATGTAATTTGCGGAGATTATGGGGAGGATGAAAGAATCCCCCCCGACCACCCTACAACACAATTTATCCCAGGAATGGGCAAGTTAAATGAGATTAGGAAACCTTAAAATGCCTGGTAATTTAAGGTAACTTAAAAATGTATACTTAAATTCATAGCAAAACCAGGACCACAAAGAGATCTAACAACCTACTTACTGTATGAGTTGCAGTTTCTCTAAACAGATTCCAGAAAATGACGAGATAGGTTGCCATATATAACATAATATTATATGAAATGTATCATTACCAATGGTTAATGCTTGTTTACAGAGCGATGCTCGACAGTGGAATTACAGAGCACCGCATGAAGTATACAGAACAAAATTGTGTCGATGAGAGAAGAGCAGATGTTGGTTCATACTGCTTACAAGAGCCAATTAATCCCATCTCTTTTCAATTCCCATTCAGCAATGTCAGGTTGGTGGCTTGAATGCAACCAAGATGTGAGAATTTACACATTAGAAATGCTATTATTAGGATTAGTTTTCTTCTTTTTTTCTTTTTCCTTTTTGGAATGCCAGTTACACATTATGGGTTACACATTTACCATTATACCACCAAGTAAAAGTCACTTCCTTTTTTACAAACTTGACTCTAACTAATATTCCTTAGTGTTTCGAGTTCTTAATTTTCCTATTTTAATTTTACACATAGTACTTAGGATGAAAGTACTCAATCCTCTTAATTCAACTACTGTCTCTATACTGATGATTCCCAAATCTGTCAAAATATGCCTGTTATCCTAAGACTAACCTTCACATACGTTTTTCACTAGACATAATCTTTTTAATGAATTCACCATCGCAAAGGAGTTCCTTATTCTGAGCCATGCCAAAGATGAATTTGTTTTCCTGGGGGAGACAATTCAGTCAATCAGCCCTCATTGTTTTATGGGGATCCTATGAGAGTATTTCTCGTGACATCCTAGCATCATCCTACGGGACCAACTTAGTCCCTGAGGAGGAACTCTGAAGATTTCCCTTTGAATGAACCCTGACAGCAAAACTCAGGACAATAATCAGGAGCACCTCAGCTTCGGGGTCTTTGAGCGCAGGTATAGGACCTCAAGTTTAGGCAGACAGTTTGGTCAGGCTTCATCATGGAGGGCAGTGGAGAAAAGTTTACTGGACAGACAATCAACTCTCAGACCCTTAGTTTATCTGCCCTTGAGAAGAGCTGAGGAAGCAGAATGAAAAGAATGAAGATATCATGGAGGGAGAAAAAACTTTAGCATCTATGGGTCCCTCATAACCTAAAAGGAGTTTTTTTTTTTAAGTTTTTTTTTTTTAATAATTACTTTATTGTTCAATTAATTTGCAGCCTCTCCCTTCCCCTCCTCCCTCCCCTTCCAACGCCACCTCCCTCCACAGCCTCCCTACTCCCCCTTGGTTCTGTCCACTTGCCCTCCATAGTGATTCCTGAAAACCCTTCTCCCCTTTGTCCCCTCCCACCTCCCTCCTGGCTATTGTTAGACTGTTCTTAATTTCAATGTCTCTGGTTATGTTCTGCTTGCTTTCTGCTTTTGTTGATTATGATCCAGTCAAAGGTGAGATCATATGGTATCTGTCCCTCACCGCCTGGCTTACTTCACTTAGCATAATGCTCTCCAGTTCCATCCATGCTGTTGCAAAGGGTATAAGCTCCTTCTTCCTTTCT
>PVJI01009775.1:37127-63724 GCA_004026765.1 Micronycteris hirsuta | reverse complement strand
CTTCATTCTTTTCTGGTTGGATGTTTTTTTCTTTCTGCTGGTCCACTCCGTTGATTTGAGTCCCAGTTTCCTTATCTCTATTGGTTCCCTGCAGATCTCTCCTCATTTGTTCAAGCAAGTTCGTTAATTTTTCGTCAAATTCTGAAAGCATCCTTATTACAAGGGATTTGAACTGTGCATCTGATAGGTTGGCTATCTCCTGATCGGTTAGCTCTGGGGTCTTGATTTGACCCTTTCTTTGGGCCATTTTATTTTTTTTTTCCCTTGGTGATCCTGTTACTGTAAGGGGGGCGGAGTCTTGGGGATCCCCTGTGCAGGGAAGTTCCCAGTAGTTGTGCTAGGAGGTAGCCTCTGGGGGCGGGGCCTGAGCACACTTCGGCGCCTTCTCCACTCTCCGCATCCACACCGCCTCCTGCAAGCACCTCGGGCCCCTCTGCGCTGGCTCTGGGGGTTGCTCCGGGGTTGCTGGACGGGCTGCACCACTCGAATCCCCGCGGGTCTCCCCAGCGAACTTTCCTGTGAGGCCGGGAGTTCCTCGGGCCGTGGACTCCACCCACACAGGCGTTCTCACTCTGCTCCATTGGGTTGCGCACTGCTTTCTCTCCGGGTCCACCTGCCCGTGAATGCAGACCTGCCGAGTCCACGGGTCTCGGTCCTGCTGGGTCTGGATGAGCCGGGCGCAGACCGCGCTCCAGACGGTCCCTGTCTGGGTATGCTGCAGCCCCGCGGGGACCGCCCCTCCAACCGTGGACCTGCCGTCTGCTCACCAGCTCACCGCGGTGTCGCTGAGCGCTCTCCCTTCACTCTGCACCTTCTGGCTCACCAAACTAGATGAATGTATCTTCTTTAATTCCTTGGTTGTCGGACTTCCTCTCAATATGATTTTCTGTTAGATCCGGCTGTGTTTGGATGTGTAGATTTCTGACTTTTTTCCTTGTTTGGTTGTGTGAGGTGGTACGGTGCATTCACCTATGCCGCCATCTTAGGAAGTCAAAATTAGTATTTTTTTTAAAGATTTTATTTATTTATTTTTAGACAGAAGGGAAGGGAGGAAAAAAGAGGAGAGAAACATCAATGTGTGGTTGCCTTTCATGTGGCTCCCACTGGGGACCTGACCTGCAACCCAGGCATGTGTCCTGACTGGGAATTGAACTGGCGACCCTTTGGTTCACAGCCCATGCTCAATTCACTGAGCTACACCGGCCAGGGCGTATAAAATTATTAATAAGTGATAATCTTTATTCTTTAATCTCATGCCTTGAATTATTTCTATGAGAGGTGAAATGATTAACATTTTCACACTTTTTTATACTTCTTTCCCTCACCAGTACTTTGTCCTTGCATTTCAATAATTTATCAGAATTTATCTTGAAATCAACATATATAATTTTATCTTGAAATCAACACATATAATTTTGTTATTTATATTTTGCAGGTTTAATTTTCCCTTGCTTCAACTGGCATCTCTGATCATTTTTCCTGTTAGGTGTCTTAATGATCTTTTATTTGAAGTATAATAATGATCTCCATGTTGAGTCATCCTTAATCTGTCTGCCCTAGCAATAGTCATTTTTCAAATAATTATCATTTTCTTTAGTTTTTGTCTTTGCAATCACTGAGATTACCCTTACCTATTCACCATATTATTCATTTAAGTTTTAGAAATTTCTATTTGTTTCTTCTCCTTTCTAGCTTACTTATTAGGTAAGAAATAATGCTGTGTTTGTTCTCAGTATTTTCCCTTAGTCCACAATTTACCTTAGTCATTCACATTTTATTATCTTTTCCTCTCTTGAAATCTTATTTTTACATTTATGTATTTGAACAATTATCTAATGAGGCAATTGCAAAAGAAAACCTACTTTTCTTCCTTATTTTTTTCCCAGATGCATTCTTCACTTTTCCTCCATGTGCCATTTTATTTTATTTTTTATTTTTGGTGCCACATATGTGTAATTGGAATGACATTTATTTGCATTTGCTTTTGCTTAACCTGACTTCTGATTCTAGACTGTCTAGGTGCTCTGATAAAATTTGAGTTGTGTCAATTTACAATCTTTCTTTAAAAAAAACATTATTTATTTATTTTTAGAGAGGAGAAGGGAGGGGGAAAGAAAGGAAGGGAAACATCAATGTGTGGTTGCCTCTCGCACAACCCCTACTGGTTACCTGGCCAGCAACCCAGGCATGTGCCCTAACTGGGAATATGAACCAGAGATCTTTTGATTTGCAGGTGGGCACTCAACCACTGAGCCATACCAGTTGAGGCTAGAGTCTTTCTTTTAAGCTATAGGAAGTAGGGCTTGAAGTTGCTAAGTAGATCCTGTTCTATAGTGTCAGGGCATGTGAATGAGGGGAAATAAAGCACTTGGCTGACTGAATACCTGGCATCTGCTCTCTTTTCTGAGCTCCTATTGGATGTCATTCCAAGCAGTGTTTCATGAGGGCACACCACTACAAACTGGTCCCTGAAATCTGGCAAGCCCTGGTTATCATTCCTTTTAATATTAAGATGCTTTGGTAACATGTAGGGGCTTCCAATATTAAGGAGTTTGCCTTATTTACTTAAAATTTCCGATTTTATTCTTTGGCCTATATTTCTACAAACTGGAGGATATTCATTAAAATGCTCACAATTTTGTCAATCAAACCTTTTTGTTTAGCATTGCTTCTGAAAGTGGGGATGAGAGTGCTGAACTATGGCATGGCCCAGTTTTACTGTTCTTCCTATGGCCACAATTATAAACCATTTGTTGTAAGATTTCTTCCCTTGTTTAATTGCTGCACATATTAAAAAAAATTCTATCTATTTATTTTTTAATGAAAGGAAATTCTGTAATACTAATTTATTTTGCCATTTTTAGTCTCATTTTATTTCTCTTTAATTAAGTTATTTCCCAATTTTTATTCTTAAATTACCACTGTTACAATACAGCTTGGGGTCTGGCCTATTTAAAGTAAACAATGTAACTAGACTTTATATATCTTGACTCCAGAGGTTTGCAATGGTAAAATGACGCTGCTTTTAGTCAAAACATAAACAACCTTGAACCTCGAGTATTTGTGAATTATTAGTGATACCTCTGTGACATCATTGTAATAATTTATTTCAATGGATTATCCAATCAGTAACCTGGATGATCATGAAGGAATTGAGATGCCGATTTGTTCCTCTAGGTATTTCTCAGGGAGGTAGATTGCACCATAACTTCCTGCTTAAATATGACAAGTAATGCCTCCGTTCTCAATGATTTTAAGCATAGATGTTGATAACTTCTGGGGAACAGTTCTGGACTTGTTTTAATCTTTCAGTGTTTAGACTTCTGAATAACTAACAGTGCAGTATAATTTGTGTGTGTGTGTGTTTAATGTAGACCTGGATTCGAACCCTGGATCTATTAGCTATAAGACCTTTTATAAATATTATCTTTCTCGTGCTTTATTTATGTATGGCTATGTAGGGTTGCTACTGGTTGCCTCTCAGTTCTACTATGATATGTTATAGAACAGCAGTAATTTATATTGTCTCTCAATTCTGTTTTAGGCTATTTCAAAACAGTCCGGCATGAAGGAGAACAAACATTTTATATTTGATCTGTCCTTCTGCCTAATCTCTTTGCAGTCCCAGGAATACTCAGTTTATTGTAGTTGCTTTGTGGGCTCTTTGTGCTAAAGATGTAATTAAGAGGATAGCATTTAACAGCTCAGATTCTGATATCAGATCTCCTAGGTTTCAATCTAGGCTCCACCCCTTTGTACTTTGGTCAAATTACTCTTACATTCTGCGCCTCAAATTATCTACCCGTAAAATGGGTAAATGGTTCTTAATTAATATAGTTGTTACGGGTACTAAATGAGCTATTTCATGTGAAGTGCTTAGAATAATGTGTGGCATAAGGATACATTTAATAAATGTTATAGCTTCTTACTAAGGGCATACAGATTTTAATGAGACATTTCAATGGTTAGCTCAAGATTTGCTTCACCATCTCTCCTTCTATGGGTAGAATTAATTGCTCTCTCCTTTATAGTCCCATCTAACCAAATGTGTATTGCTATGATCATGCTTTTCTCTCTCCTATAAAATATGATAGCACATTTTACATTTTACCACATCTTAACAATTATGTACTCTCTCCTGCTATGAGACTGCATATCCTAAATGGCAGATGTTACATCTGTGCATCTGTGGATCTTTGACATTTGACATAGCCTAATATGTAGCAGGGGATTAATAGGTGCTGTATAGTGATTATGAGTAAAAACACTGGAGTCAGACCACCTTGGGTTAAATACTGGTTTGGTCATATGTTGGCTATGTGACAATAGACTAATTACTTAATCCTACTGTGCTTCATGCAAGGATAATTGCATGCCTACATCATAGGGCTGTTATAAAATTAAATGAATACATATACATACAGTGAGTAAGTCAAGGCTTGTTCTATAATAAGAACTCAATAAATAATAGATTGTAAACCAATTTTCTATTGTAAAATTGAATTGATGAAAGAAAAATAATATGTGATATCATAATCTTACACATAACTATTAAAAATTTCAAGTCTTAAGTTTTATGGGACTATTTAAGAAAAAGATTTCCCTATCACTAGGACAGGTAGTGATGCCGTATTTAAAAGATTGTCTTCATTTCTTCTTTTCTTCTGGAAAGGAGCCAGTTTCGTTGTCTAAAAATTATGTTTATGACAGATGGTAAATTTCCTCTTTACATTCTTCATCTACTCTCTGAGTAACCTACTCAAAATCCTAAGGCTTTCCTCTGAGTACACTTGGATGCCTCTACTGAGCACGAGGCTCTTCTGATATCAAGACTAAAACATTTTCCTAAAGACATTAGATTTTCCCATTGCATCCTTTACTGCCTTCACAGATTGGCCCATATTCATCAAAGAAACCCACTGGCTGTTTCAGTTTGCTGAGCTTTAATTTCATGGTCCACTAGGAAGAAGATTCTTTGATGTTATTCCTAGTAGCCGTCGGAATAGGGTAAAGCAGGGTGAAAAGAGTAATAGAAGAGATTTATGTTGACTTGTAATTTCTAAAGCTGGCAGTTTGTGGCAAACCATAATAGGCAATTCCTTAGTGGAACAATTTTAATCAAAAACAAACAGTATTAGCTTTGGATTTTTTCCCCTAAATTATAGTCAATTTTTCTTATTTCTTAGTATCAATGGGTGAGAGTTGAGAATAATGCAATTTAAAAAATAAATATTACAAACCCCTCTTTTATCTGAATATACATGTAAATATTTATGCATGCTTTCTTTTTTAATTGAATGGGCCAAAAGAAGTGAATCATATTGAGGACGGAGATCATATCATTCTTTTCATCAACCTTAGAATCTGGCAGAGTACCTGGCAGAGAACAGGGATCTTCAGTAAATGTTTATCAATTGAATGAATGCAAGTTTTCCATAAGATACTACATTCCTGTTCACCTCATATTTATTAAACATTTGCCATATTCCAAGCTCAGTAGTAATAAGCAATTGCTCACTCCTCATTCATTCCTTATTATAATCTTTCTATTAAACAATTATGTTATTATTCCTCTTTTATAGAAAGGGAAAAGATAAACTGTACAGTTTAAGATAATGTCACCCAGAACACAAAGTAGAGCACATTCAAAAATCAAAATGGTGATAGAATTTAGAATTTCTTACGTTCTCTTTATAACATAAAACAACTTCATATATGTATAAAAATACAAGCTCAGTTAAAGCTTTTATACTTGTTGCTTATGTTCCAGTTAAAGGTGAGATCATATGGCATTTGTCCCTCACTGCCTGGCTTATTTCACTTAGCATAATGCTCTCCAGTTCCATCCATGCTATCGCAAAGGGTAGGAGCTCCTTCTTTTTCTCTGGTGCGCATAAGCAACAAAAGAAAAAAGCAAGCAAAATATAACCAGAGACATTGAAATTAAGAACAATCTAACAATAGCCAGAAGGGAGAGGGGAGGGGGCTATGGGGAGAAGGGTTTCAGGAACCACTACAGAGGACACATGGACAGAACCAAGGGGGAGGGTGGGAGAAGAGGAGGGAGGTGGGTTTGGAAAGGGTGGGGGGAGGGAAGGGGAGAGGATGCAGACAACTGTAATT
The DNA here is from genome assembly GCA_004026765.1 of Micronycteris hirsuta. Lineage (NCBI taxonomy): Eukaryota > Metazoa > Chordata > Mammalia > Chiroptera > Phyllostomidae > Micronycteris > Micronycteris hirsuta. The sequence goes on along the minus strand of PVJI01009775.1, from coordinate 57,601 downwards.
GAAGAACAACAAAGTAATAAAGAAAAGCTTTTATACTTGTATGAGTTAATTATACAACTGAATATTTGAAAACTATGGAACATGCAATGTATTAAAGTGGTGAGAGTTAGTAATGTGTGTGTGTATGTACATTTAGACATTCAGGTGTATTGTAGGTGAATGAGTTTTGGTAAGTTAGTAACTTCCATTAACCTGGGGGGAGGATCCAGTTGGCATATAATGAATGATGATGGGTACACAGAGAAGATTGATGCAGCTCTTAATTTTAAGCTGAAGAGCTGATATTTTATGAGAAAGAATAGATCCATGATAGGTTCTTTAGCAATGCATTAACATCATGAACAATACATCAGAGGGAAGTTCTGATTCCTATGCACAGTATAGGTCTTTAGGTGAAACTTTTTGTATTTGCTCCTGTGTGACCTTGGTTAGCTTCTGGTTCACTGTAGTTCATAGCACTATGCTGACTTAGCATAGAGATCTTTCTTTTATTGCATGTCATTATTTCAAGTATTTTGTAAGCTTTTACATATGTTTGGCTTGATATTTGCTTGTGTTTGCATTTCCAGAGCATAGTTATAAGCAATCAGCAGTCGCTAAATGAACTCATGAGTATGCTCACAACCCAGTGAGCTGGATGAATTTCCTGGAAGACTAGAAGTATATTGTAAGACCAGCTTTCAGGATTCTTGCGGTTTGTCATGCATTCCTGTGAATAACATATTGCATGAAATGTTCACTTAATACAGCCTTGCTTCACACCGTTGGGGAGGTTATAACCCACTATAATTACCATTAGCAGACCATTCATCATACTTCAAATTTAATAAACAGAAAGGTAATTACAGAAATACAGTATGTAAATTATAGTTCAAGTTTTGTCTCAATAAAACTAAATTATCAGAGGGGAGATTTGAAGCCACAGAAAAACTAACTATTGACCTAAGGTACCCTACCAGGCAGGTTCTCTGTAATTTTTTTTTCTTTTACTATTGCTATAACTAAAATCAAGTTGAGGCTCTAGAATAGTATTGTAACTTTTCATGATATAGTCCTTTCTAGTCTCACCACTTACCAGTGTCTCACACTTTATGTTCCCAGTAACACTGTATACAGGTTTTCATAAAGTTTTATGCTATTTCTCTTTCTTTAAGATTTTATTTATTTATTTTTTAGACAGAGGAGAAGGGTGAGAGAAAAAGAGGGAGAGAAACATCAATGTGTAGTTGCTTCTTGCATGCCCCCTACTGGGGATCTGGACCACAACCCAGGCATGTGCCCTGACTGGGAATTGAACCAGCGACCCTTTTGTTCACAGGCCGGCACTCAATCAACTGAGTCACCGTAGCCTGAATGCTATTTCTTTCTAGTACTGATGATCATGCTTTTCTCTTTCCTAGGAATGTTCTTGGTTGTATCATTCTTTCAGATTCAACTCATTTTTTTCATCTTCTTCAGGAGTCCTCCATGATGATAAAGATAAGCTATGTCCTCTCCTGACCCAATAGTTGCTTCTCACAACTATTATTGCAATTGTCATATAGCTGCTTTTTGTGTGTTATTCTCCTTTACCAAGTCAGAGTCTGATCATAGTTATATTTCTAACTCTTAGTGCCTACAACAATCCTAGGCAGAGTATTGGGGCTGCTTACTAATTGTTGAGACATTAACTTTAGGTAGCTTCCAGTACAGAAGGAAATCCAACTTGGATATTTAAGGAAACATTTTTTGGAAACCCATTGGAGAAAGGAAGATTTTTGCTCCATCTTAACCAATAAGATTCCCAAAATCCCTCAAGGAGGTGACAGGGTATGATGCTTACATACAAGACAAAAGGCTTTTATAATTTATCAGTACCTAGAAGGGAATAGTAAAGATAAATATGCATAGGTAAGAATCAAATACCAGAGAGATGGTCAAAATTTAGTCTGGGAAGTAAGGCCTTAGACTGAGGAGTGCTGGGGCCTCATTTGTGCATGACAACTATGAAAGTCAGATTCCTCAAAAATTCAAGGTAAAAAATATGCAGTAGTTAACTGGGAGACACAAATATAATTTAAATTCAATACATTTTTGTTGTCAGATGTCTTTGAGCATTATTTTTTGGAAGGTCTCGTGTCTTGATACTGAAAGGTCTATCAGATTGGAAATTGTCATGATCCTTGAGCCTCAATGTGACAGGATTATGACAGGTGGGAATATGCCAGAATAAGGATGAGGGGTCAGACTGGGCCAAAGTGTATTGTAGCTTTCTTCGCTGATGTCTCAGGGCAATAAGAATTTTAGCCTCTGCAGACTTGAATGACTAGTGTGGTAAGGCTGTGCCGGGAGGTAGAGCAAAGGAATTGAGATTGCAGATAAAATTCTCTGATGCCATTTTCTTGGGACCTATCCAACATCATTGCTGGAAATGTAGCAATGAGAAGGACTCAGGGTAATGCTAGCTGTAAATAGGGACAGAGGCCAGAGGGACATAGCTGGAGAGGTGGATTCAGTAAGTGCTAGAGACAGCTGCAACTGATGAAGACCTGCTTCTACTGCTATGTTTTACAGTTATGGATGACATGCCCTTCTTCCTTCTTGGTTTTTAAAAGGAATTATGAAAAGGCCAGCTAGATTCAGACCCATGCTATGAAAAGAGTGTCTATAAAAACAATTTTGATATCACATGCAGATTGTTTGAGAAGAAACTGTGACATATATCATCTTTATGGTAAGTGTGGGGAGAGATAAATCTTTTCAACTTGATGCTAACTATAACAGGGCATAAAATTATTGTTTTCTCATGTGTGTTAAAAAGTGGGAGCTCCTCCTGGCCAGTTGGTATGACACCAAGGTTTAATCCCAGTCAGGGTGATACAGAGAGATGTGATCATATCACAGAAGAGAAGTAGGGAAGGTCCATAGGAGGAGTTTATTGATTGAATGGTAACCAGTCTAGGATAGGATGGGCTGAGAAGCTGAATACCATGTGAGTACATGGAATTATGGACAAGATTTAAAATAAAAGAAGGGCTCTGGGACAGGCAGGCATGGGCTTTCTCTGGCTCTTGGGCTCTCTTCTTCCATGAAGATACCTGGATGATTGTGCTGCAGCTGCCTGCATTTCCCAACAGACAGTATTTTGGATGGGAAGGAACTCTGGGCACAGCCAAGGGTAGAACTGACCTGGCAGAGGCTGGCAGGGTTATTCTTCTTTGGGTTTCCTAGAGAGGACAACCTCTGAGGCAGAAGCCTGCATTCTCTCAAAATTGTGTACCTTTTGTATCTTATGTTGTTTTAGTTTAATTATGTAGCTTTTTTATCTTATGTTTTAGTTTGTAAACTAACCTCATAGAAATAAGATAATTAAAACAGAGGAAATGATAGGAGAACTCAGGTGTTGGAGTTTAGCCTTATTTGATAGGTTTATGTGATTAAAGCTGTAACTAAAGAGTTAAAGAATTTAGTAACTCTTTTTTTTATTATTGTTCAAGTACAGCTGTCTCCATTTTCATCCCACCGTGCCCCCCTACCCCACCTATCCCAGCCTCCCACCCTCAAACAAAGCCACTTTGGCTCTGTCCATGTGTTCATTATACATGTTCTTTCCCCTATCATCCCCTATTATCCTTCTACCCGCTCCCCTCTGGTTACTGTCAGTTTGTTCTTTATTTCAATGTCTCTGGTTGTATTTTGCTTGCTTGTTTGTTTTGTTGATTAGAATGCTCTCCAGATCCATCCATGCTGTTGCAAAGGGTAGGAGCTCCTTTTTTCCTTTCTGCTGCATCGTATCCCACTGTGTAAATCACCATAGTGTTTTGATCCACTCATTTACTGATGGGAACTCTTGAGCCTTAATTGATAGGCTTAAGTGACCGGTGCATATAGAAAGCTGTTATTCCAAAATTGTGAAGCATTTGAATAAAAACTCCTTTCCTTTATGACCAAAACTTTGCCTCTGGAATTTTTGCGTAGATGATGGTGGTGGGTGGCAGGACCCCAATTACTTTTTGGTAATGTGACACAAATAAGAATCAACCAATGAAAACATCAATAAGTGAAAGAGGAAATCAGTCTCTCTCTCTCTCTCTCTCTCTCTCTTTCTGTCTCACCTTTTCTTTTTCTCTCTAAAATCAATTTGAAAAAGGAGAAAAACAGGAGCTTCTCACCCATATTGCCCTCCTTCTTATTGCTCTAGCTGCTATATTGTCCTAATTATTAGCTTAGGTGATTAAATGACACTTATTTTCAGTTTATCTCCCTGCTCTAATTTATGCTCCAAATTTTCCTCACATCTTTTTGGAATCTAATTTACTCTACTGTTTAAAACATTTGATGACTATAGTATGATTTTAAATTTTTAACAATATCCCTAATATTGAGTAAATGTGCTTTCTAAATTAACACTGATACTTCACTACTTAATAAATACTGATACTTTACTACTACCCTGTGTCTTAGAATTACTAGTTTTTGGGTAGGCTATTCCTCTCTAGGCAGAATAGAAAATTCATTAATTAAAGAGAATCTTAGGATATTACTGATTTAGTAGAATCTATGTTCATTACTGATAGTTCATATTTTGGTAATCTCTGAGAAATTCTCCCTATATATACTAAATTCATGGAAAAAATAATATAAATAAAAAAGTTCAAAGAAAGAAGAGGTTTTCTCTTGGTTTTTAAAAGCCTTTTTAAAAAGCTCTTCCTTCTCCATGGGAAGCACCCAGGCCCAGATGTATTGAGTTCTCCTGGACTGAGCAGTTAGAAGTAAAAGCCAACTGAGACAGCAGGTTCCTGTCTTCAAGTTCTTTAAGCAAAGAGATAGCTAGGGCCCCTTTATATGCGCCTTGTATGTTTGAATTGATAGTGTAAAAGAAATTCCATTCTTCTAAATGAAAGAGTTTGTTTCTTTTGTGTGGTGTTACAATTCCTTTCATCCCTAAGACTCAGTTGTAGAAAATATATCATTTCTAAGAGCAGAAGTATAAAAGATAAAATACTGTGAAAAGTAAAATTTTTCTAGGTTACCTGAACAGCAGATGTGCACAATTGGATTAGACTTGATCTCTGAGGCTAAAACCTGGGTTTTATAACATTTGTGGATTTCCTATGTCTCACGAAACTTTGTTATGCATTATATATACTGAAATGCATTTCTTTTTCTCTTTTTAAGACCTCTTAGGAAATTGTGGAAATATTAATTAAGTGATTTAGGAAGCACATTAGTACTTTTGAAAATAGGTTTGAAGATCATTAGAGATTTTTTTGTTGTACTTAATTCATTTATGTAGAAAAACTTGGGGAAAACAATGCCCAAATCATCACAAGTCAAGCTATAATAAGGAAAAATTATTAGTTGCCAAAATATTTAATTTTTATATTATTGTAATTTTAAAAAAGAATCTATCATCTGATCTTTATTTCAACTTCTCTTCTTAAATTCCTTTCATAGTTTTTATTCCTGTTTTCAAAGATTGGACAAAAGAACACTAAGTAGGTGGACAGACTCCCTTATTTGTTAAGTTGTCTTTTTTAAGCTTTACAAAACATAATGTACCTTATTTATATCTTAGCCCAGGCAGACATGGTAGTGTGGGACTTAGTTCTTTTACTGATAGTGTGCAACTGGCATGTCTACAAGCTTCACATGAGATTACTGATAATGTTGCATTATGCAAATAAATTAAGTAAAAATATGTTTTACATTTCTGCTGTAGTGGGACACAAAAATAACCATTCATACTACCTTAAAACCTGTACCTTTGATTAGGAAACAATGTATGATAGGAATGAAAGTTATTTTTAAAATTGCTTTTTATCATTTGACGAATGGGGAATTGGTTTAGGACATATGCCCTGTTTAATAAACACTCCCAGGAGGTAAGTACAAAAAACTCAATGTCTTCTTTGGTCCTGAACCATCCTTAAGATTCTCCAAAACCTTAAATCTTGCCCTTTCAGCCCCACAAACTATCCTCCATGCCTGTAAATGAACTGGAGGGAGGTGCTATATTACCTCAAATATGGGTGGTATTTTCCAGAAAATATTTTCTGCATGGCTTATTTAACTAAAATGTTACTTCCCCATCATAGATTGTTTTAATATTTTACATATTAAAACAGCAGTAAGATGAATTATTACAAAATTAATATCACCCCAGTTTGCCTAATTCTTCATTTTATCATGTACTGCCTTTTCAATTGAAATGTATTTACAAAATTCAGTTTGACCTAGTCAAGTATGACTATTTTAATTATTTCTTTATTATCTCTTTGTTTAGCTGCCTATTTTTATATCTGAAATAATTTCTTCTTGTTTCTACTGATTTATTATGGAGACCTAAAATTAAAATAATGGAATTTGTATTGATTGGAATAAATGCTAAAGTTCGTAGAATAAGAAAAGAAGAAGCAAAGCCTGTGGTATTTATCCGAAAGCCAACTATAAAGTAAAGCAACAAATGGGATAGCACATTTTACAAGATTATTTGGAATGCTCTAACAATTTAAATATTATTAGGTATTTCCCTGTGTCTATAAGCATGTCATGGTTCATAGATTTTACATATCTACTCCTGCTGTTTCTGGAAATAACTCCCTACTTCAAAATGCATTCTAATTCCCTATCAAATTATTTTAATTTAAGAAAAATCATGAAACAATGAAAACAGCAGCTGCATTGCAAAAGTAATTTTTCTTCCTGAAGACAAGGGTTCAAGTATATGTGAGGTTCCATCAGTTAGAGTGGGCTTTCAAACATATGGGATGTAGACAAAGTTGATGGACTGTAGCTTTCTAACCTAAATTAATGATCTCATTCCTGTGCCTCATATGCCCCTGGCTCACGTCAGCCCACCAGGCCAGCCCAACCCAAAGAAACCCCAAGCACTCTCTCTGAATTACCCTACATGCTAACCAAAGACGTTTTCAAAATTTTATTGTTAAATATTGCAGTGGTTAATGATATGTCAAGTAATAGCTCTCATCATGATGTATTGAGCAATTATAATGTGCTAGGCATTGTACCAATCACGATACTATGTGTTATTTTATTTAACCATTGGAAAAATTGTGCAAGGTGGTTGCATTACTCTCATTTCTCAGTGAGGAAACTTAGGCTCAGAAAGGTAAGACAACTGGCTAAGATCATAGGAGAGCGAGCTCCAGAGCTGGGATTTAAATTCAAAGTCCATTTCTCTCAGTGATCAATAAATTACTAGTCTTAGGCTAATCAAATCATCTAAAGGTTTTATGAATTGTTTCATGACATAATAATAAAATGAGTTTCCACCCCCATGTGCTGATTTGGAAACATGTGAATGACTTTTTGGCTGTGGCAATGGTTGAAAGGGTGTACCTGTCCTTCGGTGCTATTGGTGGTGGAGGGCATTGATGGGAGTGTGTTGGCAAGAGTGCTAGAGTGCCTGAAATTCTTGGGGCAATTTCATACAAAAATGAGCTTTCATGTAACCTGCTGCATTTTGGAATTCAGATATACATAAAGATGAAAATCTTTTTCACTATTACTTGCACTTAACACTTAACCTTCCTTTGCATGTAAAAGTACACAATGATCTGTTTTTGTTTCCTCGCATGGTTTTAATATACACTAAATTTTAAGGATGCAATCAACATTCAAACTGAAAAACAACCATAGATTTTTCTGAAGGGTTGGAGTTTTGCCAAGAATGATTCATGGACAGTAAGGCACTGTGGCATTTAAGTTGTCAATAAGGCTCATTTATATCATTCTTTATTTGAAGCCGTCACACCCCTGTGATTCTACATATAGGTGCAAGAATATCAATACTCCTTTGTGTCATCTAGAATAGTCATGCCTGATAATTTGTACAAGGTAATGCATATTATTTTATTATGCATACTTTTATGTATATCTTCTGTTGGTTACAGTAAGAGCATAATATTAATTGGCTTTTCAAAATTAAGTGGGTAATCAGATTATATTATCTACTAATTTTACTTCAGCACAGTAAAAAAAAAAGATGTTATATAAAATATTAAGTATGGTAAAAGGTGTTGGGTCCGATAGGCTGAGAACCATCCATTTCTTGTCAGTTTCTCCCTACGAAGAACTGGGAATCAGGCAGGACTGGCCTATGATTGTAAGAGCAGTTTTATTGTGGGCTCTCTGGATCACACTTGTTCCTTTTCACGATCCCTCTTAGTCATGTTTTAGGACCTTTTGATACTTCAGCTGTTTTTAATTCTTCAGTTATTTTCCAGTCATGATGATGGTTTAGAGCCCAGAAATGAAACTTAAATACTGGTTCTCACATTCTTCACTTGGGAGGCTGCACAAACCTTTCAACTTTATGAGGATTGTTTTCAATCATTTAAAAGCTAGAAGTCAATTATGTCTCTGACAGGACTGTGGTAAACAACTGAGGATATCTGTCTCCCTATCATCTCTATCTCTATCTCTACATCTCGACAATCAAATTTTAGTTATTTTATTCTTATCATTAGCATTTTTCTGTCATGACTTAAATCTTTTTTTATCTCCCTTTTTAAATTATTGTTCAAGTACAGTGGTCTTCATTTTCCCCCCAGCAGTTCCCCCTACCCCAGCCATCCCCACCTTCTACCCTCAATTCTACCCCCTTTGGCTTTGACCATGGGTCCTCTGTGCATGTTTTTTGATGACTTTCCTCCCTTTTCCCCCATTATCCCTTCCCACCTCCCCTCTGGTTAGTTTGTTCTTAATTTCAATGTATCTGGTTATATTTTGCTTGTTTGTTTTTTTCATTGATTAGGTTCCACTTATACGTGAGATCATATGGTATTTGTCTTTCACTGCCTGGCTTATAAACATGCTTTTACTCTGAAAACTCCAGTTGGTTTATTATAAGTTAATTATGTTAGACAATTCTTCCTGAATCCCAGGAATAGTTCTATATTCTCTTAGCTCAATTCATGCATGGAGTTTCAATTCTTTCCTAGTTTGGTCTGTGGGTTCTGATCTGCTTTCCTTCTCTCTATCTTTATTATTTTGGGGTGCCCAGTATATGCAAACAATGCTGCTACTTTTGTAGTTCTGTTGATACTCAGGTATTAGCTGACATTTAGGCTTACTGGCCCAGCAGTTTTTCCCCAAAACATTGACATTTGAGAGGAGTGGGATATTTGTCCTCCTGACAAAATAATAGAGGACCTTTCCCTTAGGCCTCTTTCCAAGCCAGGAAGGCTATTTCTGTAGGATTCAAAATAGGCTCATTGTTTCAAAGGTAAATGATATTCCAGCCCCAGGAAAACAGCTATACTACGAAGTCATTTACTGATTAAGGAAGGAAGCTATAGAAGTCGGGGTATTGGATGATGCTGGCTTCATAAAGAGCTTGGGAGTCTTCCATCTTCTTGGATTTTTTGGAATAGTCTGTGAAGAATAGGGGTTAGCTCATCCTTAAATGCTTCGTAAAATTCTCCTGTGAAATCATCTGGTCCAGAGCTTTTGTGTGTCAGGAGTTCTTTGATTACTGCTTCAATTTCATCAGCTGTTATTGGTCTATTCAGGCTTTCTGCTATGTTAGGTGCATATATATTTACAATGCTTATGTCTTCTTGATAAATTCTTCCCTTGAGTATTATGAAGTGACCTTCTGGGTCTCTTTTTATGGCCCTTTTTTTGAAGACTATTTTGTCTGATATGAGTATTGCTACCTTAGCTCTTTTTTTTTTTTTCCTGTACATTTGCTTGGAATATTTGTTTCCAGCCCTTCACTTTCAGTCTGTTTAGGTCTTTTGTTCTGAGGTGGGTCTCTTGTAGGCAGTATATGTATGGGTCATGTTTTCTTATCCATTCAGCTACCCTCCAAGGAGGACCTACAGAGGGCCCAGAGACATATGAAAAGATGCTCAACATTACTACCGTCAGAGAGATGCAAATTAAAACCACATCAAGATACCACTTCACACTGGTGAGAATGGCCATCATAAGCAAAGCAACAAACAAGTGTTGGAAAGGCTGTGAAGAAAAGGGAACCCTAGTACGTTGTTTGTGGGAATGCAGACTGGTGCAGCCATTGCGGAAAACAGTATGGAATTTCCTCAAAAAATGAAAAATGGAACTGCCTTTTGACCCAGCAATTCCACTGCTGGGATTATATACTAAGAATTCTGAAATGCCAATCCAAAAGAACCTATGCACCCCAATGTTCACAGCAGCACAATTTACAATAACCAAGTGCTGGAAGCAACCTAAGTGGCCATCAGTAAATGAGTGAATCAGAAAATTATGGTATATTTATACAATGGAATACTACACAGCAGAAAGAAATAAGGACCTCCTACTCTTTGTGACAGCATGGATGGAACTGGAAAGCATTATCCTAAGTGAAATAATCCAGGCAATGAGGGACAAACACCATATGATCTCATCTATAAATGAAACCTAATAAAAAAAACAAGCAAGCAATATATAACTATAGCCATTATAATTAAGAACAATCCAAAAGTAACCAGAGGGGAGGTCGGAGGGGATATTGCGGGGGGAGAAGGGTTTTCAGGAAGAACTATAAAGGACACATGGACAAAACCAAGGAGGGTTGGAAGCAAGGGAGGAAGGGATATTTGGCTGGGATGGTGGGGGAGTGGTGGGGAGTAAATGCAGACAACTGTAATTGAACAACAATAAAATAATTTTTAAAAAAGTAGTGGAGGTAGTATATAACAATTTTACTTTTCACCTTTATTTAGTGCCATTTCATGTGAAGTGAATATGCATAAAATACCAATCTGTCAGCAATAATAATAATAACAAGAAAGATAGTGACCCTTTATTGAGGCTAGTCGTCAGGTAGTTTGCTAATCACTTGAAATTTATTAACTCAGTTAATGCTTAAAACAATTAATAAATGAGGCCATGTAATTGTCTCCAGCAAATAATGAAGCCTGTTTATGGTCACTTGGTTTTTAAACTATAAAAGTGAAATGTGAACCCAGGTCTGAGCCTGAAACTAAAATTCTTCACACTTATGTTGAAAATACAGATGAATACAGATTGTTTCTTCTATGGCATAACATTTCAAATCTGTAGGTTTATTCCTATTGCTATGAATAAATAGATTTTACCAGTGGCTGAGTTTGGGAAATAAATTGTTAATTGACCTTTTATTGATGTCTTGTATCAACTTTACAGACATTTCTTGAAGAACATCTTTAAGTGAACAAACTTTCAAATGTCTCAGAAAAATACACTGATAAAATAATACTACTCCCAAAACTGACATAATGGAAAATAAAAAGGAAAATAGCAATTTTGATAGTAAAAGCATAAAGTAATTGAAATCAGCTTCAAAGGGATGCTGCAAAGGACTTAAGAATACCACTGAGATTTTATTAGACCACAACGATCTGCTTTTGAAGATTTTGAAGTTAAATACCCCTAAGAAACTTAAAAGTATGCAGCATAGAACCCAAAATAAAACTGCTTGGGGCCTCTAATCATCTACTTGTATGAATTTTTGAATTCCAAAAGAAAATCATGTTTGGGTTTTGTGTGTGTGCATTCCTCAGAACAAACCACACAGAACTGAGAAACTGTTGAAACTTAAATTAGGTCTCTTCATAAACAAGCTAGTCTCAATTAGATAAAACATTAGTGTCTCCTTAAAAAATGGAGATGTGTTTGAAAAACATAGGCCTAAAACTTGACACCACAGCTTATTGCCTATGAGGCCTTGGGCAAATTACCTAACCTCCCAGTAATAGGAAATTCACTTCTTTAAATCAGGGTACCAGTCCTTACCTTCCTGTATGGGTATAGATTAAGAGATATTAATAATGAAAAGTGCTTAGGATAGTCATAGGAACATAGTATATATTCAATAAATTATCATCATTATAAATTATGCTTTTTCAAATTCAACAATTCAGCAATAAAATCAGAAGTTTTGTAATGTATCTGAGTATGAAAAAAAACTTGCAAGTGTCATTTTTTCTGACTGTATTGTTAGAATTCTTTTTTACTTAAGATATATTTTTCATCCTAATATATTTCATCATAAAAAAGCTGTTTCCCTTTTTTTGTGAAATTAGCTCATATATATTTTGAGATACAAAGTATATCTTTGTATTATAAGCTTTTGCTAAAGGAAGTTTGAAAATCTGGAAAATACAGAAAAAATCCTATTCATATTACTCAAAAAAAACATAATTTTGTGTGTATCTTTTCATTTCTTCTTTACATATTTGCATATGATTAATTCAATAATGTCTGATTACACTTAATAGGTGTTAACATAGGAGCAGTTATTCAATGTCTTGTTTTTACTCCCCATTTTCACAATATAACTTAGGGCTTACCTTTTTTAAAATTTTGTATTTATTTATTTATTTTAGAGGGAGAGGGAAATGAAAGAAACATTGATTTATTGTTCCATTTATTTATGCATTCATTGGTTGCTTCTTGTATATGCCCGGATTGGGGATTGAACCTGAAACTTTGGCCTATTGGGTTAATATTTTAACCAACTGAGCTACCAGGCCAGGGCAGGACTTATTTATTTATTTATTTATTTATTTATTTATTTATTTATTTTTAAATTGCTTTATTGTTGTTCAATTACAGTTGTCTGCATCCCCCCCCGCAACTCCCCGCCCCACCCCAGCCAAACCCACCTCCCTCCCTTGCTTCCACCCTCCCCCTTGGTTTTGTGCTGTGTCCTTTATAGTAGTTCCTGAAAACCCTTTTCCCCACTGTCCCCTCCCCCATCCCCTCTGGCTATTGTTGGATTGTTCTTAATTTCAATATCTCTGGTTATATTTTGTTTGCTTTTTCCTTTTGTTGATTATGTTCCAGTTAAAGGTGAGATCATATGGTATTTGTCCCTCACTGCCTGGCTTAATTCACTTAACATAATGCTCTCCAGTTCCATCCATGTTGTTACAAATGGTAGGAGCTCCTTCTTTTTCTCTGCTGCATAGAATTCCATTGTGTAAATGTACCATAGTTTTTTGATCCACTCATTAAAATGAAAAGAGAACCAACTATATGGGAAAACATATTTGTCAATGATACCTTGGACAAGGGTTTGATCTCCAAAATATATAAAAAACTCACACAACTCCACTCCAGGAAGACAAAAACCCCACTTAAAAAATGGGCAAAAGACTTGAACAGACACTTCTCCAAGGACATACAAAGGGCCCAGAGACATATGAAAAGATACTCAGCATCACTAGTTATCAGAGCCAATGCAAATTCAAACCACATTGAGATATCACTTCACACTGGTCAGAATGGCCACCATAATCAAATCAACAAACAAGTGTTGGAGAGGATGCAGAGAAAAAATGAACCCTAGTGCACTGTTGGTAGGACTTATCTTTTAAATAACATAGTTATTGACAATTAGTAACATAGATTTGGCACATACCCTGTAAGCTGTTCACACATTTCCTTTGATTTCCTTGATTCTTCCATCCAAATAGGATTAACTTCCTTTGGAAATTTTGTGTAAACTGTTTTTAAGCTGTGATTCTGTGCTTCCTTCAGGTTTCTGTTGACCTGGGGACTCAAACTATGAAATGTGTGTCTTTGATCTGGCCAGCTTCCTTCTACTAACAACCTCTGGTACTAAGAAAAAGGATATATTTGCTTAGCAAAGACCTGATTCAACCTCCTTACAACCACTACAGAACCCATAAAATAAATCTCTGAGATTCTTGACTATATGTATTTAGAAATTGCACAACACCTTTTTCTGTTTATTCTATGATCTATTCATGATTTACTTTATTTTATTATGATATATGCAGATAATTTCCCTTCATTAACATAGTTACATCCAAATTGAATTTTTCCCACAAAAAGGTTTTACCTGAGTCTTGAGCTCTGCTTTAGGGAAGCTTTTATTTTGATCAATTTCTCTGTAGCCAAATAAAATTTTCTATCTGGAATCATATTATAGAACCCTATGCTTCTTGCTATCAAAATTAAGTCAATTTATAGGAAATGAAAAGGAGCAGCTGCAAGATCATAAATGCCAAATTTAATTAAAAATACATTTTATTAATTAAAATATTTATAAAATATATTTTTAATATATATTGCAAATATATACATATATATATAATACAAAAGCTTTGGAACATCATAAGTGAGGTAGCTGAAGAGCATAGCTACTTTGATATTACAACCACTTAACACTACACATGTTCTTGTAAGTTCCACTTGTTATGTGAACAGCATTCAGATACATTAATTTTATTTGATCTTGACAAGGAAGGCACAGCCACTTTAATGATTTTTCTTTCTGTTAGAATTATAATTTTATTTACAGAGTACATTTAAAGGTGACACACTTTTTTTTTTCAACATTAGATTCTGATGTAGTAGAACAGTGCATACTTACGTAGTGTTTTTGGCTGAACTCTGTATGTAACTGAATGTATCTTACCACTATATCATTTTATCTTGTAGGTAGGCTTGATTAGTTTAGTTTTCAAGGACTTCATCTAAAGTCAATAGCCTAGAACCATTTATGTTGATTTTTCTCTTTCTCATTATGATGTTCACTAATATAGCCCTGTTAAGAAAGTGCTAACTAACTTAGTACAGCAAACTACAGGAGCGATAAGAGGGGAAAAGAATCATATGGCATTGCCTAATTGAGATTCCTGCATTTCCATTACCTTCATTCATATTAAGACTCCTGAAGGATATTGCACATGGAATAAATAGGGAAACATCCTAGCACGGTTCTACATTAAAGTTTGCTGCATAAATACCCGGTATTTTCTTAACCTTGTGACTTAGATTCCATGATCTGGAAGGGAGCCTGTATAATGTAGGGATTAAATAATTGATATTGTATCCAAGATGGAGAGTTTGAATATCCCAATTCTATTTTATATTTGAATTTTACTTGCACACATTATTTAACTCCTTGGACCCAAGGGTTGGTAAAATATTTAAATGTAATAATCTATGCAAAATGCTTAGCACATGCATGGGACATGGTAAGTGAGCAAACACAGTAAGGTATATGAGAATGATTATGACACCTAAGGAACTCCTCCTCCCTTAAGCATTGAATCCCAGAGAGCTTCTTGGGTAAAACCACACACTGTTCATGGAAAATTTATTAGTGTGTCTCCCAAGCTGAATGCCTGGAGGAAAAATAAAAGGGAGATGACCGAGAGTGGAAGGTTTGACTGGAGAAGAAGAGAGATTTATCAGGATCTATAAAATAAGATTTCCTGCAAGAGTCTTGATATTTATAAATATTTTTAAACCAACTTGTGAGAGTTCCATTTTTCTAGGGAATACTGTGGTGGGTGAGGATCTTAAAATTTATATTGAGAGACCTTTCTACTTTTAAAGAAAACTGGATGGCTCGGGGGAGGAAAGCTCTTTTGTCAACAGGGCCATAATGCTCAGTGACATCTAACTCACCGAATCTCTCAGTCTTATTGAAAAATACATTTTATAAAGTACTAAAAGTCTTCCAAACAATTATAAAAAGCTAGATCCTAAAATTTTAGTTTTAAGGACAAAAGAAATATATATTTGCAAAATGTACTCTTATTGCTCATAATCTCAAGGACCAAAATTATGCATATATATATAAAAGTTTGTCTTATTCAGGCATAAATTGGATTCAGCCAAATCAAGATTTGAATATCATTTATTATATCATAAGGTTTACTAGGGTGGAAACTCCAGATTTATTAAATGCCCAAATATTTATTAACAAGTGTTTAACAGTCACTGTTAGATGCCTGAATACAAAAAATATCTAAGCCCTTATGCAGTTTACCTTCTAGAGGGAGCAACACATACAGCATTCTCACAGCACTTTGTACAAGGTAATTTTAGATCACTTATAATGATGTCAGAAAGTATTTGTGTGTTTTTTGCACACCATAACTCTGCTTTTCTTAAAGCAAAGTGTTGTACTTCTGTCTTATTTTTTTAAGATGTTTATTTATTTATTTTTAGACAGAAGGGAATGAAGGGAGAAAGAGATGGGGAGAAACATCAATGTGAGGTTGCATCTCACATGGCCCCCACTGGAGACCTGGCTTGCAACCCAGGCATGTGCCGTGCCCTGACTGGGAATCGCAGCGACCCTTTGGTCCACAGCCTGCGCTCAATCCACTGAGCTACACCAGCCAGGGCAAGTTTTGTACTTTTTCATTGTTTCCTAGAAACTGACACCAAAGAGATTCGTAATATATATATATTTTTAAGATTTTATTTTAGAGAGAGGGGAAGGGAGGGAGACAGAGAGGGAGAGAAACAGCAATGTATGGTTGCCTCTCACATGGCCCTCACTGGGGACCTGGCCTACAACTCAGGCATGTGCCCTGACTGGTAATCAAACCAGGACCCTGTGGTTCCCAGCCCACGCTCAATCCACTGAGCTACACCAGCCAGGGCTATTTTTGTAATGAGCTATTCACTTGTAAGAATAAGGAGAGTTTAAAAGTCTGGGTGGAGGAGTAAGTGGAACTACACTAACCTCCTTCCAAGACAAATCAGGAACTACAACTAAACTGTAGAGAAAACATCCTGAATAACTAAATGAACACTAGCTGGAGAGAAGCCTTATAACCATGGACAGAAAGAAAACACTGCTTCACCACAACATGACAGGGAGGGAGTGCAGAGACACTAGGGGGGCTCCCACAAGTAGCAGCTGAAGATCTAGATGCACAATTCATTGGCAGGGGGGTCCCCTGAGAAGGTGGGGTCTAAATCCCAAGATGGGCTTCCCAGCCTACATTACCTGAGCTGGAAAGAAACCCAGATAACATCCAGCTGTAAAAAGCTGCAGGTTTTCTATGTGCCAGGGAAAGACAGCTGGAAATGCAGAGAGCCTCTTGCGCAAAATTCCATTTGTGACCACTTACGCAGGGCTACAGCAGAGTGTACTAGAGATACTTGAGGAGTGTCTGGGTTTGGTGACTCCAGAGAGAGAACTAAAGGAATAGCCACCAGGATTTCTTTGCTGAGTTATTCTTCATATGGAAGAAGCCATTTTTCTCAGGCAGAACACCCCTTTCCAAGTGGCATCAGCCTCAGGGAAAGCAAGAGCCCCACCCACAGTAATGACTCTGATTCACACACCATGGAACTTAAGCTGAGCTGCTGAATAGAGCTTTATCAGTTCAATAGCTGATCAATTTAATGAGTGATTAGTTTAACAACAAAGAATTACAAGAAGCAAACAAAATGGGAAGACAAAGAACCAGACCCCAAATGAAAAAAAAAAAAAAAAAAAAAGAGAATTCTCATGAAGAAGAACTAGATAATAGAAGCAAGCCATTTATCAGATAGAGTTTAGAGTAATGATTATAAGGATATTTAACAGCATGAAAAGAAAGATATAGAAAATATAAAAAAGGACCACTAGTAATAAAGAATGCAATATCTTAATAAATAATGCACTGGAAGGAATAAGCAGTAGGTTAGATGAAACAGATGATTGAATCAGTGATTTGGAAGACAAAGAAGAAAAAAAAAATACCCATGCAGAGCAGCAAACAGAACACAGAATCTTAAAAACATAAGGCAAGCTTAAGAAACATTTTGGATGACAGGAAGCATAGCCACATCGGCATCATGGGAATATCAGAACAAGAAGAGAGAGAGCAAAGGATTGAGAACCAATTTGAAGAAATAATTACTGAAAAACTTCCTTAATCTGGTGAAGGCAAAAGACACATAAGTCCAGAAAGCTCAGAGAGTCCCAAACAAGTTGGATCAAATAGGCCTACCCCAAGAAAAAACATAATTAAAATGACAAGGTTTAAAGACAAGGAGAGAATCCTAAAAGCCTCAAGAGAAAAGCATGTAGTTACAAACAAAGGAACACCAATTAGAATGTCATCTGATTACTCAACAAAAACTTCAGGCCAGAAGAGAGTGGTGTGAAATATCCAAAGTGATGAAAACCAAGGACCTACAACCAAGGCTGCTTTATCCAGCAAGGCTATCATTTAAAATCAAAGGAGAAATAAGGAGCATACCAAACCAGAAAAAGCTAAAGGAGTTTGTTAACACCAAACCAGTACCGCAACAAATGTTGAAGCACGACTTTTTTTTAAATATATTTTATTGATTAAACTATTACAGTTGTCCCATTTCCCCCACCTTTATTCCCCTCCACCCCACATACCCCCCCCCACTTTCCCCCATTTAGTTCTTGTCCATGGGTCATACACATAAGTTCTTTGGCTTCTACATTTCCTATACTATTTTTAACCTCCCCCTGTTTGTTTTCTACCTACCATTTATGCTACTTATTCTCTGTACCCTTCCCCCCTCTCTCTCCCTCCCGCTCCCCTGTTGATAACCTTCCATGTCTTATATAAATCCCTTTAATGCTTCATATAATAAAGGCTGGGTGATGATGAACTCCTTGAACTTGACCTTATCTGAGAAGCACTTTATCTGCCCTTCCATTCTAAATGAAAGCTTTGCTGGATAGAATATTCTTGGATGTAGGTCGTTGCCTTTCATGACTCGGTATACTTCTTTCCAGCCCCTTCTTGACTGTAAGGTCTCTTTTGAGAAATTAGCTGACAGTCTTATGGGAATTCCTTTGTAGGTAACTGTCTCCTTTTCTCTTGCTGCTTCTAGGATTCTCTCCTTATTTTTAATCTTGGGTAATGTAATTATGATGTGCCTTGGTGTGTTCCTCTTTGGGTCCAACTTCTTTGGGACTCTCTGAGCTTCCTGGACTTCCCGAAAGTCTATTTCCTTCACCAGCTTGGGGAAGTTCTCCTCCATTATTTGTTCAAATAAGTTTCCTACTTCTTGCTCTTCCTCTTCTCCTTCTGGCACTCCTATAATTCAGGTGCTGGAACATTTAAAGATGTCCTGGAGGTTCTCAAGCCTCTCCTCATTTTTTTGAATTCTTGTTTCTTCATTATTTTCTGGTTGAATGCTTTTTTTCTTCCTCTGGTCTACACCATTAATTTGAGTACCAGTTTCCTTCCCCTCCCTGTTGGTTCCCTGCACATTTCCCCTCATTTCATTTATCATATCCTTCATTTTTTCATCTAATTTGAGACCAAAATCTGTGAGCATCCTGATTACCAGTGTTTTGAACTGTGCATCTGATACATTGGCTATCTCTTCATCACTTAGTTGTTCTGGAGTTTTTGATCTTTTCTGGAGTTTTGATCTTTTCTTTCATTTGGGCCATTTTTTTTTCTCTTGGCATGCCTGTTACCTATATAGGGTGGAGCCTTAGATGTTCACTGGGGTGGGGCAGCCCTACAACCCTGCGTTTTGACATCGTCTGTGGGGAAGGGGTTTAAGAGGGAACAATGGCACTTGCTCTGCTCTCTGCCAGTTTTCAGTCACTTGCCCCTCTACACACAAGCAAATTGGGCCCTTCTGGTGCTGATTCCCCTACAGGCAGGCTTGTTCTAGGACCCTGTGGGTCTCTCCAACAACCTCCCCTGTGAGGCTGGGAGTTCCTCCCGCTGCTGCCTCAACCCTCACAGGTGTTTTCGATGGGTGGTTTGAGGTTTTATTTCCCCACACAGGAGCACTGGGCTGCGTGGTCTGCTCTGTTCCTCAGCTTTTTTTCTCCTTGTTTGTCTGCGCACAAATGCGGGACCATCAGCTCCACTGGCCTCAGTCCTGCCGGGTCTGGGTCAGCCATCCACGATCCCCTGGCCAGCTGCAGTGTTGCGCACCCCGCTCCACAACCCAGTTTTTTCTCCTGGTTTATCTGCATGTGAATGCGGGACCGTCTACTCCACCGGCCTCATCTCACTGGGTCTGGATCCACCAGCCACAGTCCCCTTGGCCTGCTGCAATGGTACACACACTGCTTCACAAACCTAGGTCTCACTGCAAGCCCGGCTTTGACCCGCTTACTGGTCTGGGTGAACGCATCTTTAACTCTTTGGTTATAGGATTTTCATAAAGTTTGATTTTCTGTCAGTCTTGGTTGTTTTTTGTTTTTATATTGTTGTTATCTGTCTTTTGGTTGTGCAAGGAGGCATAGCATGTCTCCGTACGCCTCCATCTTGGCAGGAAGCACTTAAATCAAGAAGTGAAGAAGAAAAATAGAAAGGAAAAGAGCAAAACAAAACAGAGGAAAACAGTCTAAGTGGCCTTAAATGACACACTAGATCAAAAGAATTTAATTGGAATCTTCAGAGCATTTCACCCAAAAGCAGCAGAATACATATAATTGTCAAGTGCTAACAGAATGTTTTCTAGGACAGATGCATGTTAGGACACAAAACAAGTTTCAATAAATTTAAGAAAATTGAAATCATATAAGCATCTTTGAACACAGTACTATGAAACTACAAATAAATCGCAAGAAAAACATGCAAAGATGTGGAAACTAAATAACATATTAATCAATGAATGGCTCAAAAACAAGATCAAGGAAGAAATCAGAAGATACCTTGAAACAAATGAAAATGAAGACACAACAATTCAAAATCTGTCAGTCCCTGGGAAAGCAATCCTAAGAGGAAAATTCATAGCATTACAGG
>PVJI01009775.1:0-37027 GCA_004026765.1 Micronycteris hirsuta | reverse complement strand
AAAGTAACTTGAAAAAGAACAATAAAGTCCAAAGTGAGCTGAAGGAAGGAAATAATAAAGACCAGAGCAAAACTAAATGAAACAGAGTCTAAAAAAATGATACAAAAGATGAATGAGTCCAAGAGCTGTTTCTTTGAAAAGATAAACAATATTGACAAACATTTAACCAGATGCACCAAAAAAAGAGGACCCCCAAAAATAAAATAATAAATGAAAGAGGAGAAATAACAATTGACACCAAAGAAATACAAAAGATTGTAAGAAAATATTATGAACAACCAAAATGCCAATAAATTGGATAACCTGGATGAAATGGATAAATTCCTAGAAACATACAACCTTCCAAAACTAAGTTAAGAAGAATCAGAAAATCTGAATAATCATATTACACCTAGTGAAACTAATCAGTAATTAAAAAAGTAATACTAACCTCCCAACAAACAAAAGCCCTGGACTGCATGGCTTCACAGATGAACTTTACCAAATATTCTGAGAGAAACTAACACCTCTGTTTCTCAAAATATTTCATAAAATTCTAAAGGAGGGAAGACCCCTAAACTGATTTTATGAGGCCAGCATTACCTTAACTCCAAAGTCAGATAAAGACACTACAAAGAAAGAAAATATAGGCCAATATCTCTGATGAACATAGATGCTAAAACCCTCAAGAACATATTAGAAAACCAAATACAGCAATGCATCAAAAATATCATACACTTTGATCAAGTGGGATTTATTCCAGGAATTCAAGGTTGGTACAACAGTCACAAATCAAAAATTTGTGGTTCACGACATAAATAAATTGAGGAATAGAATACACATGATCATATCCATAGATGCAGAAAAAGCATTTGATAAAATCCAGCACTCATTCAAGGTAAAAACTCTCTGCAACGTGGGCTTAGAGGGAATATACCTAAATGTAATAAAGGTCATGTAAGAAAAACCACCACCAGTGACACACTCAATGGGCAACAACCACAAGTGATCCCTTTAAGATTGGGAATAAAACAGAAATGTTGGCTTTCACCTCTCTTATTCAACACAGTACTGGAGGTCCTAGCTACAGCAGTCAGACAAGAAGAAGAAATAAAATGCACCTAATTTATAAAGGAAATAATAAAACTGTCTTTATTTGCAAGAAGATATAATACGTACATAGATAGCCCCACAGATTCCACCAAAACTACTATTAGAAATGATAAATAAATTCAGCAAAGTAGCAGGATGAAAAATTAATATCCAGAAATTAATTGTATTTTTATATGCCAATAATGAACTAAGCGAAGGGGGAATCAAGAATAGAATTCCATTCACAACTGCTACAAAAAGAATAAAATACCTAAGAATAAATCTAATCAAGGATGTAAAAAACCAAAAAAAAAAAAAAAAGACACTGAAGAAAGACATAGAAGAAGATACAAATAAGTGGAAGTATATTCTGTGTTCATAGATAGGAACAATTAACATCCTTAAAATGTCCATACTACCCAAAGCAATCTATAGTTTCAATGCAATCCTATCAAGATTCTAATGGCATATTTTACAAAACTAAAACAATATTTGAAAACTTTATATGGAACCACAAAAGACCCAGAATAGTCACAGAAATCTTAAGAAAGAAGAACAAAGTTGGAGGAATCATGTTACCTAATATCAAACTATAATACAAGGCCAAGGTAATCAAAAGAGCATGGTACTGGCATAAAAACAGACACATAGGTAAATGGAACAGAACTAGAGAGCCCAGAAATAAACCCACAATTTCATAGTCAATTAATATTTGACAGAGGAAGCAAGTACGTGCAATGTTCTAAAGATAATTTATTTAGATGGAGGCATAGGTAGACATACTGTGCCTCCTCACACAACCAAACGAGGAAAAACAGCAATTTAAATAAACAAAAACAGCCAGATCTGACAGAAAATCGAACTGAGAGGAAGTCCAACAACCAAGGAGTTAAAGAAGACACATTCATTGAGACCGGTAAGCGGGGTGGAGCCGAGGAGAGAGCGCACAGCGAGCCTGGCAGAGAGAGTGAGGCAAGACTGAGGTTTGTGGGGCGGTACTGGCAACACTGCAGCTGCCTGGAGAGACCCGCGGCAGGCGTGCCTGACCAAAACCCAACCGCACACTCGGCCCAGCATGGCCAAGACTAGCGGACTGGGCGGCTCCTCATTCACCTGCAGACAAACCTGGAGAAAAAGCAGGGAGCAGAGCAGACCGCACAGCCCATCCGTGAGGGGAAATAAGACCTCAAAGAACCGATTGAAAACAACTGTGGGGGTTAAGGTGGCAGCTGGAGGAACTCCCAGACTCACAGGAGAGTTCATTGGGGAGACCCACGGGGACTTGGAACTGTGCAGGCCCATCCACCGACCCCAGAGCCAGTGCAGAGGGTCGCAGCTTGCTTGTGGGTGGCAGTGTGGGTGTGGAGAGCAGAGCAAGCGCCATTGTTCTCTCAGGCCCCGCCCCCACAGGCAGTGTTACAACACAACGACATCGGTTTCCCTGCCCAGGTGAATACCTAACGCCCCGCCCCTTAAAGTAACAGGAACACTGAGAAAAAAAAAATGGCCCAAAAGAAAGAACACATCAAAGCTCCAGAAAAAATACAACTAAGTGACAAAGAGATAGCCAACCTATCAGATGCACAGTTCAAAGCACTGGTAATCAGGATGCTCACAGGATTGGTAGAAAAATGGTCGAAATTAGTTGAACAAATGAAGGATAATTTAAAGAAACTGAGGGAAAATCTGCAGGGAACCAATAGGGATGAGAAGGAAACTGGGACTCAAATCAACGGAGTGGACCAGCAGAAAGAAAAAAAACATTCAAATAGAGAAGAATGAAGAAACAAGAATTCAAAAAACTGAGGAGAGGCTTAGGAACCTCCAGGATGTCTTTAAATGTCCCAACATCCAAGTCATAGGGGTGCCAGAAGGAGAAGAGGAAGACCAAGGGATTGAAAACTTATTTGAACAAATAATGAAGGAGAACTTCCCCAAGCTGGTGAAGGAAATAGACTTTCGGGAAGTCCAGGAAGCTCAGAGAGTCCCAAAGAAGTTGGACCCAAAGAGGAACACACCAAGGCACATCATAATTACATTACCCAAGATTAAAAATAAGGAGAGAATCCTAGAAGCAGCAAGAGAAAAGGAGACAGTTACCTACAAAGGAATTCCCATAAGACTGTCAGCAGATTTCTCAAAAGAGACCTTGCAGGCAAGAAGGGGTTGGAGAGAAATATTCCAAGTCATGAAAGGAAAGGACCAACATCCAAGAATACTCTATCCAGCTAAACTCTCATTTAGAATGGAAGGGCAGATAAAGTGCTTCTCAGATAAGGTCAAGTTCAAGGAGTTCATCATCACCCAGCCTTTATTGTATGAAATGTTAAAGGGATTTATATAAGGTATGGAGGGATATCAACAGGGGAGTGGTAGGGGGAGGGGGGGAAGGGGCAGAGAAGAAGTAGCATGAATGGGAGGTAGAAAACAGACAGGGGGAGGTTAAGAATAGTATAGGAAATGTAGAAGCCAAAGAACTTATGTGTATGACCTATGGACAAAAACTAAAGGGTGGGGAATGTGGGGGTATGGGGGCAGAGGGGAAGAAAGGGGGTAAAATGGGACAACTATAACAGCATAATCAATAAAATATATTTAAAAAATAATTTATTTAAAAAATGGTGTTGGGAAAATTGCACACATATGTGCATAAAAAAGAAACTAGACAATTTCCTACCCGCACACAAGAATAAATTCAAAATCGATCAAAGACTTAAAAGTTAAACCTGAAACCATAAAAATCGTAGAAGAAAATATAGGCAACAAAATCTCAGACATTGCTTGCAGCAATTTTTTAAGGGATGTATCTCCCCAGGCAAGGGAAACAAAAGAAAAAGTGAACAAATGGGACCACATTAAATTAAAAAGGTTTTGTACAGCAAAGGAAATCATCCACAAAATAAAAAGACAACCCACAGAATGGGAGTACATATTCAAAGGTATATGTGATAAAGGGTTAATATCCAAAATTTACAAAGTCCTCACAAAACTCAACACCAAACACTTCCAAATAATCCAATTAAAAAATGGGCAAAGACTTGAATAGACACTTCTCCAAACAGGATATACAGATGGTCCAATAGAATATGAAAAGATGTTCAATGTCACTAATCACCAGAAAAATTAAAATTAAAATGAGATATCATCTCCCACCTGTCAGAATAGCTATCATCAATAAATCAACAAACAACCAGTGCTGGTGAGGATGTGGAGAAAGAGGAACCCTTTTCACTGTCGTTGGGCATGCACACTAGTTTAGCCACTGTGGAAAGCAGTATGGTGATACCTCAAAAAATTAAAAATGGATCTGTCTTTTGATCTAGTGATCACACTTCTGGAAAATGTATCCAAGGGAATGCAAAACTGTAATTTTCAAAGAACATAAGTACCCCTATGTTCATTTCAGTGTTGTGTACAATTGCTAAGATATGGAAGCAGCCTAAGCGTCCATTAGTAGAAGAGTGGATAAAACAACTATGGGACATTTTTACAATTGAATACTATTTGACTATAAAAAAGAAGAAAATTTTACCTTTTATGACTGTCTAGATGGACCTGGACATTACAGTAAGTGAAATAAGTCAGTCAGAGAAAGACAAATACCACATGATTTCACTCATATTGTAATATAATGAACAAACTAAACTAACAAGGGGAATTGGGAGAGACTCATAGAAAGAGAACAGGATGAAAGTTAGTGGTGGTGGGGAGGTTGAGGGGTGGAGGGATAGGGCAAAAAGGAAAAAGGACTCATGGACATGGACAACATTGTGGTGATTGCTGGGGGAGGGTGTATAAGGGGACTATAAGGTAATGTAAAAAATAGAATAAAAAATGAAAGATTAAATAAAAAATAGAAGTCTGAATGAAGACTGCTGTCTCCCCTGTCAGGATGAGTACTGCATAAATTTTACAAACTTTGGCTATATCAATAATGTGAAATAGATGAGTTTTAATAGATAAAGTCGATAGTCTTTTACTGTTCTTTTCATTTTGGGCTCATTTTAAAAACATTTATTCCTGAATGTTGCTTTTATAAGTGCATGGCTCTAATATTAAATCCACCAATATATATTCTGTGTTTTGTTGGTGTATGCACTACTGATGCTTTCTCTTCAAGCAGTGGAAAAAGTAAGTGAAAGAAGTAAGAGCCTGCAATAGCAGATGATGGTTCTTTATTACATGATTTCAAATAAACAGGTTTGCAAAATGCAAAGCCCTGGAAAATGCAGTCTGTATTGAATAAAAATATTTTCAGGTATGAGTTTTTTCTGTAAATGAATATAAGAATTGACTGGACAGTGCAGTTTTTAGCACAGTGACTTGAATGTGCTACCTGTGTTTCTTACTGATTTACTTGAGGAGCAAAGCCAATATTAGTCATTACTTAACATTATCTTTTAGACTAACACACTTTAATTATAGCATTTCCATTAAAATTTATTTCCAAATATGCAGTTCTCACAATAGTTTTTATTAGAATAGCATACTTCTCACTGAATAAGTACCCCACCCCAAAAATTAGTAAATAAATTAAATAAGGTACCTGGTTATAAATAAAACTTAACCAATTCTTTTAAAAACTTTTGATAAATTATTTTCTTTGAATATATATTATCTGGTTAGTTTGTAGAGTATGGCTAACATTGAATTTAGAATATCATTTTCATGATTCTGTTCTTAGTGTAATCTGAGTTAATATAGAATTTATACATTTCCTAGTCAATGAACAATCCAATATTGCTTATTGTGAATAGGAAAGATCCATAACCATACCCCAAACTAACATCAATACTTTTAGAAACTTCTTATAGAGAAAAAATTATTCAGCTATTTAATAACACTAGTCCTGCTCTTCCAAATGTTTGCACTGCTCCCACTGAAGTTAATGACCCGGTAAAGAAAATTCTCACTTACAGAACTAACACTAAGCATGAGTAAATGTAGAGACAAACTTGGATGAAACAATTTTTAGTCATAGTGCCACACGACATTGGTAGTGAAGGTCTGTGGTGAGAGTCAAAGGTCAATAAAACCATCTGGGTGATCATCGTGAGGAATCCTGAAAGCTCATGGTCCCTTCCACCAAGAAAACTAAGTGTCTTGCCAAATGCATATGTGGAAGAAAGGGAAAATTAGGGGATTTTTAAATTTTACTTTTTCCTTTAAGGATTTTTTGTTTTAACAGTTAAGCCAGAACAATTAATGTTTAATTTACAGAGTATAAAATAATTTCGAAGTCTTTCTCCATTACGTAATATATTCAGTGCATATTTATTTAAAACCAACACTACATTTGGTACATTTTAATCTTGTTTAGGTGAAAGATTAATACAAAGAATCTAAGAAGATAGATGAGAAATATTTCCTAGGTATCTTTGATAACATATAAAAATTATATTATGGGGATGGGACTATAGTTTTTGCAAGGAAAATGAAAATTTCTTCAAAACACTACTCTGGTTGTATAATAATATTCTTTGCTTTAAAGCCTTTTGATAACTTCTGTATGTATTTACAATAGAACCCTGGGATTTAATAGTGTTAAGTGGCTGCTTTCAAACATTTGTAGATGGGAGCTTCTTGTATAGAGGCAACGTAGTAGGGAAAGTAACACTTCTCTCTCAGTGTTGACTCAGGAATTAAAGAGCCAGTGCACGCAAGTCATGAACATTTTAGGTGTGCAAAATGTCTCAGTGGTTAAATATGTGGGTCAAATAATAACTAATAATTAAGTTTTTGAAAATACTTAAGAATCCTGGTCTGGTAGCTCAGTTGGTTAGAGCATCATCCAGATAGGCCAAGGTTGCAGATTCAAGCACTGGTCAGGGCACATCAAAGAACCAACCAATGAGTACCTAAATAAGTGAAACAACAAATTGATGTTTCTCTCACTCTGTCTCAAAAAACAAATCAATAAATAAAACAAATGATGTTTTATAACTATGATACCAACATAATGTTTTAAACTTATGTAAAACAACAAAGGCAATATTTTAGGAGAAATATACAGCACTGATGGCTATATTAGGCGGGATCACAATACCTGATAAGCAAACTATATGACAAGGCCACTGTAATCAAAACAGCCTGGTACTGACATAAGAACAGACACATAGATCAATGGAACAGAATAGAGAGCCCAGAAATAAACCCATGTCTCCATGGTAAATTAATATTTGACAAAGGGAACACGAGCATAAAATGGAGCAAAAATAGCCTCTTCAACAAATGGTGTTGGGAGATATGGACAGCTACATGCAAAAAAATAAAACTCAACAGACCAACAACTTACATCACACACAAAAATAAACTCAAGATGGCTAAAAGCATTAAATATAAGTTGCAACACTGTAGAAGTCCTAGAGGAGAATATAGGCAGGAAAATCTCAGATATTCCACATAGCGATATTTTCACTGATATGGCACCAAGAGCAAGGGGTATAAAAGAAATAATAAACAAATGGGACTTCATCAAAATAAAAAGCTTCTGCATGCATAAAGAAACATCAGCAAAATGAAATGGGACCCACTATATGGGAAAATATACGTGCCAATAATACTTCAGACAAGGGTTTAAATCTTCAAAATTTATAAAGAACTCACAGGATTCCACACCAGGAAGACAATCCAATTAAAAAATGGGCCAAGGACCTGAACAGACACTTCTCCAAGGAGGACATACGGATGGCCCAGAGACATATGAATATGGGAGGTGGGGGTGAGTAGAACAGGGGAGAGGAATGGGGGAAAATGGGGACAATTATAATTGAACAACAATAAAAATAGAAAGCAAAGATTAAAAATAAATAAACTAATAGTTCAATTAAGTTATATTTATTGAGGTGAAATACATACACCATGAAGTTAATCATTATAAAGTGAACAGGTTTTTTGGCATTTTAGCACATTCACAGTTTTGTATAACCACTCCTCCATCCAGTTCCAGATCATTTCCATTACCTCCAAAGGAAGCCTGCACATATTAAGTAGTTACTCCCCATTCTCCTGTCCACCCAGATCCTGGCAACCACAAACCTATTTCTGTCTCAATGGATTTACCTATTCTGAATATTTCATATGACTATAACCATACAATATATAATCTTTTCTAGTTGTTAGATTAAGTCATTTTATATGAATAATATGATATAGTAAGGCTAAGACATTAGAAGACAAAATAATTAAACTAAAAACTGAGGTCAGTAAAATTGGAATCAATATTGTATAAAAAAGAAAAATCAAGCTGATTAAAAGAACCAAGTTGGAGGAGGGAAAAGAAAGAGACAGAGAAACAATATTAAATATAATTACTGATGCAATAAAAGTTAAAAAGTTAGTAAGATTTTCTAAAACATTTTATGTTAAGTGAATGAGACATATTTGAAAAGATCCTAAATCATTAGTATGGAAAGAAAAGAAATTGAGAACATTGTGAGAAACCATTCAACAAGCAAAAATAAGGAGCACCCATGACTTTGTTAGTGTGTTAATTGGTCTAACCAATTTGAAAACAAACAAAAAAACCTTTGGCATTATTTTGTAAAGTTAAACATGCTTATTTCTTATTTGTGGTCATTCCTTTACTAGAAATATATCTTAAATTTACTGTCATATTTGTCTACTGAAAAGTATGCAAAAATGTTCATAGCAGAACTGTGTGTAATAGAAAAATAGAAATAGAAAAAATGAAAACAATCCATGTTTGCACAGACGATCTCACACATATTACATAGAACTAGAAATAAATGAGAGACACAAATATGACATGATTGAGGGAACATAATATTCAGGGAAAGGCTAGACACAGAAGCCTGCACACAGTGTGCCAGTACACAAAACTAAATACAGCACTTTGGGTTGTACACACATGTGTTCAAAGATGGCTCAGTCATTACCAACACTGAGCATCATGAGTGTGATTGTCTCTTGTGCTTGCGGCAAAGGCAGGAGAAGTGAAACAGTGGCCTAACGGTTATGGGCAGTATTCTTTGCCTTAGGCTGTGAGTTCATGAAGGCTAATTTCATTATTGTAATTCATAACTTATCTAATAAGTATAAATGTGATTATGATATACTATTATTATGTATTTGAAAATAAAGTAATAATATTTACAGAAACTAATGAGGATTAAGATAACGGGGCAAATTATAATATCATAGCATCTCACCAATAAATAGATGTTACTGTCACTTCTTTTTCAGAGGTCTAAAAGTTTTAACTCTATCAATAAAAATAACTTTTACACACAGTCCTAATGTATTCATCTCTAAATCATCTTAGTGTTACTACTGTAAAATTTGTATTGTATCAATATATTACATGCGTTATAAGTACATAAAATATATAAAAGAGATGAACAATATTTTAAGTATTTAAAAATAAATGTTTTAGATATTAATGGTAGTAATTAATAGTAGTAATTAATACTACTGACTATAAATTTATATTTTAATTGTACCCTATATACTATAGAACCTTTCCATTTAACTTCACTCCAGAGTGGTTAGATATTTACTCTTTTCATTTCATAATGTGGCTGACAAGAAACTCATTTTAGTATGAAGGGAGTCATCAACTCTTCCTCTTGTTTGCTTTTATTTGCATTATTAGGAATTATTTTTAATGCATTGGGTTTTTTTCTTTTAGTAAAATTACTGTAAAGCTAATTGTCCGTTTTTGGAGGATTAATTTTATTAAACCTGGTAACATGATCCATCAGTCCGTGTACTGGTTACCATGTGTGGCAGTCTGTTGAGAACAGGTAACAGTGTGTGGACACCCACACCTTCAGGAAATGGGCTCTCCTCCTGACATTGGTGCCACTTGTGTTTGTTGGAATATGAAGAGAGGATCTGCATTTCAATAAGAACATAAAACGTCAGAGAAAATTTTTTGAAAATCTGAAAAAGTTTTAAGTTCTGATATTTTCTTCCTACACAAAATGATCAGCTTGCACATCCTCATTTTGGGTTCATTAATTTTGTGTGTGAGGAAGTCTGGCTGACCACCCAGCCTTCATCTCAGCAGCGATAACTTATTTTATGGGGCCATTTTGTATTCTTTGAAAAGGTTGATAAACTGCTATATAGGACCCATTTGGCTAAAGTGTTTATTCACTCAACAACTATTTGTGAAACCTACTGTGTTTTAGGAAATATGTTGGGATGTAAAGAAGTATCCGACCTAATCCTAGACCTCAAGAAACTTTCAGCCCAGTCAAGAAGGCAGGTAAGTAAGTGAATTTGAATGAATATAATGGATTTTGCTAAGTGCTATTTTGGAGATAATCACATAATGCTCTGAAGTCCATTTATCTTTACAATACTCTGTGAGGTCAGTAGGGTGATAATATTGCCTTTATTATATAGATGTGAGGGGAGATCGCCCAAAACCGGAATTATCTTCTGGAGGGTGGGCCCCATGTAGTACATGCTCGCTCCACTAGGTGAATGTTTCAGGGACCCATCTGCATCAGTGTACCAGCTGGCATTGTGAGAGGCTGCATTTGGCTTCAGTGAATTTTTTTTGAAGACTCTCAGTGAGTTTTCCCATTTCATGATGTGTGACTTGCAAGTGCACCTGCCCACACCACACTGATCTTTCAGCAGTTTTTGACACAAAACTGCGTGATCCCTGTGTCCCGCCCTCTCTCTTCATTTAATATCACCCTGAGTGACTATTTTGTTTTGATGCCCCAGATTAAAAAATGTCCTCAAAGGAAAATGTCTTGCCAATGTGGAAAGGTAAAACAACAAAAAGGCATTAAAATCAATGAGTTCAAAAAATGTTTTGAGCAGTGGAAAAGGCGTATCAATAGGTATACGTATTAAATAAAGAGTACTTTGAAGGTGACTGAAGTTTAAAGATGTAGGAATAAGTACACAAATTGTATACACAAATTACTTTTTTTTTGGCTTTCATCTCGTAACAGAGAGAGGTCACAGGAATCTCCTGAGGCCGTAGTACTGTTGAATGACTACCCTAACTCCAGAGCCTCAGTCTCCTGGTTTCTGGTCCCGTGTGCCTTTCGCTGTGTGGTTCTCACTCTGTTGATTTCTTAAACCTGAGCACATCTTAAAGAAATGTTCTGCCTTTCTTTCCACATCCTATTGATTCTTTTCTTTGTGAGAATCTAAAAATGAAGTTTCATATTTAAAAAAAAATCTTAATGAATAAGGAGGGAATCATGTTGATAATCTGTGATGGCACATGGGACCTCAATATAAAATTGTTACTTTGTATGTGTAAGACATTTCTATAGGAAATGTTATAAATTATCATCTTAAACTCAACTTCATAATCTCTTTTTAAAACAGAGCCAAGTCACCATAAAGAGCTAAGTGCAGATATTCAAGTATCATTAGACTCTCCCTTGTACCAGCAGGAAAAAATACTTGTTAAGTCATTTTAAATCTAATTTTTATGATGGCACATAGGCATTGTCCATATTTCCACGACTACATTGCACACTAGTCAGGCCAATATGACCATATTTTGCAAAGCACTCAAGCTAGCTAGAATTTTTAGAAGAACTCTTAATCACCTGAAATTTCAGTCGTTAATTAGCAAAGAAAGATTATTGTAATGAATTACAATAAAATATGAAGATCACAAAGAACATAAACAGCCTATCAAAAACATATTTTATAAGTTAATTTGCAGGATAATGATGATTTTCTATTAAAGTCTAAAGCTCTCTCAATTTGAGTATAATGTTTTCTTATGACTTACGTATGTATAAAAGATTTTCAGGACGGAATATTTCATTAGGAGTGTTTTAGCCTCAAAATTTCCACACCATTAATCTCTTCTTCATTTTCTCATATCATTTGGTTACATTCATAAATCACTAAAATACTAAGCTTAGGTTACTATGATCTAATGTGAAGTAAAAATCACCACTGAAATACTTTTTCCAAAATTTCATCAGTTTTTACTGAAAGAAAGGATATGTGATAAGGGAAAATCCAAATACCATCAGCATTAGGTTGATGAGGGATTTTTTGAGTATTGTTTTAATTGATTATGCTATTACAGTTTTCCCAGTTTTTCCTCCTTTATGCCACCTCCACCCTGCCCCCCACAACCGTCCAGCATTTCTCCCACCTTAGTTTATGTCCATGGTTCTACATAAGTTCTTTGAGTCCTCTGTTTTCTATACCATTTTTATCTCTCTCCATCTATTTTATGCCTACTAATTATGCTTCTTTTTCCCTGTACCTTTACCCACCTTTTCCTCCCTTCCCCCTCCCCACTGAAATCCCTCCATGTGATGTCCATTTCTCTGATTCTGTTCCTGTTCTAGTTGTTTGCTTAGTTTTTGTTTTCATTGCTTTTCTTTTCATTTAGGTTCATTTGTTGATAGTTGTGAGTTTGCTATCCTTTTACTGTTCATATTTTTAATCTTTTTCTCAGGTAAATCCCTTTAACATTTCATATAATAATGGCTTAGAGATGATGAACTCCTTTAACTTGACCTTATCTGGGAACCACTTTATCTGCCTTTCCATTCTAAATGAAAGCTTTGCTGGATAGAGTAATCTTGGATGTAGGTCTTTGCCTTTTATGACTTCAAATACTTCTTTCTAGCCCCTTCTTGCCTGTAAGGTTTCTTTTGAGAAGTCAGCTGATAGTCTATTGGGAACCCCTTTGTAGATAACTCTCTCCTTTCCTCTTGCTTCTTTAAGGATGCTCTCTTTATATTTAATCTGGAGTAACTTAATGATAATGTGCCTTGGTGTGTTCCTCTCTGAGTGCAACTTCTTTGGGACTCTCTGAACTTCCTGGACTTCCTAGAAGTATATTTCCTCCAGATTGGGGAAGTTTTCCTTCATTATTTGTTCAACTAAGTTTTCAATTTCTTCATCTTCTTCTTCTCCTTCTGGCACCCCTATAATTCGGATATTAGAACGTTTCAGGTTGTCTCCAAAGTTTGTAAGATTCTCTTCATTTTTTTTAAATCTTGTTTCTTCATTTTGTTCCAGAATGATGTTTATTTTTTCCTTTTGTTCCAAATCATTGCTTTGACTCCTGGTTTCCTTCCTGTCACTGTTGGTTCCCTGAATATTTTGCTTTATTTCATTTTGGGTATCCTTCATTTGTATTTTCATTTTTCGTCCAGGATCAATCAGATTTGTGAGCATTTTGATTCCCAGGGCTTTAAATTCTCCATCAGATAGGTTGGTGATCTCCTCCTCACTTAGTTTTCTTTCTGAGGTTATGCTCTGTTCTTTCATTTGGGCCCTATTTCTTTGTCTTGGTGCACCTGATAAGTTGTGAGGGGCGGGGCCGTAGGTATTCACTGAGTAGGGTGACCCTCCTTGCTGCACTGCCTGTGGGGGACTGGCCAGAGAGGGAACAATGAAGCTCACCTGCTAGTCTCTAGCACGCTTTCCAACAGTCTCTGGTGTGAGACTAGGAGTTCCTCCCACCGTGGCAACCCTAGCTGTAGCCCATAGTCAGCTCCGAGTCTCAGTTTCACCTTCAGTCAGCCCCGCCCTCAAAGCCTACCACGGTTTTTCTGAGTTGGCCCACGTGCTCTGCCACCTTACTGGTCTGGTTGTTCTGGTTGATTTTTTCTTTAATTCCTTGGTTGTTAGAGTTCCCTGAAGTTTGATTTTCTGGCGCTTTTGGTTGTTTATTGATCTTAGATTGGTTGTTATCCTCCTTTTGGTTGTACGAGGAAGTGAAGAGTTTTTAGCTATGCCTCCATCTTGGCCAGAACTCAGGTTGATTAGAATTTAAATAAAATATTAGGCATCTCTCTCTCTTCTGCTATACTGACTAGAAAGGAAGTTAGGAACTTAGTTTAAAAGTCATTTAGCATGTATCAGTCCAATTTTCCCAACACCATTTATTGAATAAACTACCTTTAGCCTATTGTATGTGCTTGTTTCCTCTGTCAAATATTAATTGACTGTAACGGTGTGTGTTTATTTCTGGGTTCTCTATTCTGTTCCCTCTATGTGTCTGTTTTTATGCCAGTACCAGGTTATTTTGATTATTCTGGCCTTATAGTAGAAATTCTTATTAGTAGTGTGTTTCTTCCCACTTTGTTCTTCCTCAGGAACACTATTTTTATACAGGGCCTATTGTGGTTCCATATACATTTTTTAAAAATTTGTTCTAGTTCTGTGAAATATGTCATTGGAATCTTGATAGGATTGCATTGAATCTATAGATTGTTTTGGGCAGTATGGATATTTTAATGATGTTAAATCTTCCTATCCATAAACACAGTATGTGCTTCAACTTATTTGTATCTTCTTCAATTTCTCTCTTCAGTGTCTTATACTTTTCTGAGTACAGGTCTTTTACCTCCTTGGTTAGGTTTATTCCTAGGTATTTTATTCTTTTTGAAACAATTGTGAATGGGATAGTGTAGGGTAAGTGCAGGCAATCTGGCTACCTCACTCAGGGTAACTAAGGGAAGCACTGTTCCCATAGCCTTAAGGGGCCTGATAAATAGTGTTCTTATAGCCTTGAGTCTGGGTCCAATAAGCTATTCCAATAACATGACGCGGGCTTGCGTGGGCAGAATTATGCTATGTTATATAATTTTCTGGCTGGAAGCAGCTTTGTTTTCATCTAGTACTTAAGGCAATAGGGGCTTCTCACTAGAGAAATAGCTTTCAGCATGCGTGGCTCACCCACCCATGAGTAAACACATCTCAAGCATCACATGGCTCCGCACATTTTCTTCCGTCTCCCTGAAGCTAGAGTGGGCCTGGCAGGCCTTGACAGGCTGCAACACAGATTATTTTCTTAATTTCCCTTTCTGTTAGCTTGTCATTGGCGTGTAAAAATGCAACTGATTTCTGCATATTAATTTTGTATCTTGCTACCTCACTGAATCATTTATCATTTCTAGTAGTTTCTTGGTGGAATCTTTGTGGTTCTCTGTGAACAGTATCATGCCGTCTGCTAATAAAGACAGTTTTACTTCCTTTCCAACTTGGATGCCTTTTATCTCTTCTTATCTGAATTCTATGTCTAGGACTTCCGATACTATGTTGTATAAGAGATAAAATTGGGCACCCCTCTCTTGTTCCTGATCTGAAACTAGACCTTCTTTTGTGAAAGTAAACACACAAAAAAAAATTCAAAATGGATCAAAGACTTAAATGTAAGACCCCAAACCATAAAAATCCTAGAAGAAAACATAGGCAGCAAAATCTTGGACATTGCTTGTGGCAATTTTTTATTGGATATATCTCCCCTGGCAAGGGAAACAGAAGAAAAGAATAAACAAATGGGACTACATCAAATTAAAATGTTTTTGCATAGCAAAGGAAACCATCAACAAAATAAAAAAGACAACCTACAAAATGGGAGAGCATATTCGCCAATACATTTGAAAAGGCATTAATATGCAAAATTTGTAAAGAACTTAAAAAACTCAATACCAAAAACAAACTACCCAATTAAAAAATATCTTGTTTTTTTTTTTTGTTTTTTTTTTATATGACAAGATTGGAGTTTGGGTTTTGGGTTATTGAAAGAAAGACTGAAGAGGTAAAGAGTCAGTTTCATCACATCATATCAAGGGTACATACTATCAACATGACTTACATTATTGGTGTTGATCTTAATCACTTGGCTAAATACTCTTTATCAGGTTTCTACTCTGTAAAGTTATTCTTTCCTCTCTGATCAGATGGTACTCTTTGTAAGGAAGAGCTAAAGAAAGAATGGTCACTAGTGTAGGAGACCAGAACAAGCCGAATCCCAATGAGGAAAG
The DNA here is from genome assembly GCA_004026765.1 of Micronycteris hirsuta. Lineage (NCBI taxonomy): Eukaryota > Metazoa > Chordata > Mammalia > Chiroptera > Phyllostomidae > Micronycteris > Micronycteris hirsuta. The sequence continues at coordinate 21,212 of PVJI01009775.1, read as the reverse complement.
TAGAAGCATAACTTAACTTGCATTGCAGAATTGGAATACTACTTGACCAGGAAAAAAGAAGAAAAATTTTCCCTTTGTGACAGTATGAATGGATCTGGAGAACATTATGCTAAGTGAAATAAGCCAGTCAGAAAAAGACAAATACTATATGATTTCACTCAAATGTGGAATCTAATGAACAAACTGAACTAACAAGGAAAATGGGGACAGACTCATTAGATGGAGAGCAGGATGACAGCTGGTAGGGGTGGAAGTTAAGGGGTGGAGGGATAGGACAAAAAGGAAAAAGGACTCATGGACATGGACGACATTGTGGTAATTTCTGGGAGAGAGGGATACAAGAGGACTAAATGGTAATAGGAAAAATGTATTAAAGGTTTTTAAAAAAAATAATGTCAAAAAAGTCATTTAGGTCAAATAAGTGGATACAAAATGGTGGCTATCTCTGGACTACTCATTAATAGTTAACCTGTGTCAGGTACATTTTTCCTACTTGGTTGTTACTTCTCCTTTCCCAGTAAAGTCTAAACTATGTGAGTTTTATCAAATGTCCTGTGTACAAACTCTTATCCTGAGAGAAAACACAAAGGCATGTCAGAATGTGTACACTGTCATAGTGGTATTGTCAGAGAAGAGAAAGTCTTTTAGCAGCTTTATATTTCAGAATAGGAAAGCTGTGACTTGTTACAAAATTCCATTTATATTTGAGGGAAGAAGTGGGATTATACCCCAGGGTACTCTTAAATCAGGACTTTTCCCTTTTATTTTATTTCTTTCACTGGTCACCCTCTTATTTACCGTTGAACAAATTTTCTTTAAAAGCCTGTTTGTAAAAAGAATAGAGTCTTCCCTGACCAGCAGGGCAGTCAACTGGGGTAGACCTGTTAGTGAAGGAGTGAGAGGGACAGGAGGCGCGAAGAATGGCAGCAAGACAGGATTCTGATCAAGCTGCAAATTTTATTTGAGGATCGCGGGTATATATACTGGTTGGCTGAGGGGCGTTGCTGGAGAAGCTCGGTGGAGTCATGGGTCTTACTGATTGGTCCTCTTGCTCTAGGGACTATATGCCTTTTATGGGCAACGGGGAGCTTATTGGCGACAGGGCTGTTGCACATGCGCAGTGCTGGTTGGCTGATGCAACTTCCCTTGAAGGTTGCATGGCTTGCTACCGGGTTGTTGCACATGCGCAGTGCTATGGTCTTGCTGATGCCAGGATCCCAACAAGAGTCTGCAAATATTTTTCATTTTGTTCTTCTCTTTCAAGTTTCTCATGTCTTTATTTTGGTGTCATAAATAGATGTTACTTCACATGTTACTTTTCTTAAGCATTCTGTGGAAATGTATGTTCATCCAGGCCTATCATCACCAATCAGAAGGAAGCTAACATGAATTAACACACTATACAGTACACTCCTCTTTGTCCTTCACCCCTTCCTCCACTGATTCTCCCTAGCAAACCCTTGCATGTCAACAACCTATTCGAATATCCTTTAAAGGGATCTAAATATTCACACTTTCCAAAATTCCTTTAAAGAATGAGTGATATGAAACAGACAGGCAGGAAACAGGACTGTGATCAGATTACAAAAATATGAACAGCATGTTTATTTTGAATGATTCAAGTTCCAATCATTCAAAGTTCCAGAACATTGTAGTGAGTAGCAAAAACAGAGATGTCTTCTGCTAGGTCACTTATTCAGCTCACACATCTTTAGTCCCCTTCCAAAGATCCAAATTCTCATAGCAGCTTCATAATCTTCTGAAGTCTTATTACTGATTGTCTATGCCATTCCCATTACACTTCTATTGAGTATCTACTACGAGTCCTCAACTTTACACTCTAACATGAACTGGTATGTAAGGGCCTGCTTAACTGGAGAGAGGTTAAATTGTAGACAATTAGGCATCAAAACTCATCTCAAATTTCAGCAGCCATAGCATAATGAATGAACTCATAATAAAACCATTATAAATATAATTTTTACAAGGCATTTTTAAATTTAAAACTACTCATCTCTAGACTTTATATTCCATGATTGACTTACTTTTGAGGAAAACTAAATAGCAATCTTTGTTCCAGTAATCTTTTTCTTTTGTGGTATTTTAATTGTGATTCTTTCCATCTCAGAATGAATAATGCACCATGATGTGAAGTCCGTCTAAAATGTCAGTATGTGAAAAATGTTCTCTACCATTGTAATTAATATGCCTGTCATATTCTGAACATTCTGAAATATGTTCAAGGAGTTTGAAATATTAGGAGCATAAATAAATAAAAATATTCATTGTTGCATTTCATTAGAGCTCAGGCAATGAATAGAAAAAAGAAATCTTAATAAATCAGTATATTGAATTTTAAGGTCATTTATTTTACTGAAGCCTGTCATTTTCTATCTTAAATATCTAATTGGTCAAATAATTTACTTATTTCTTAATAAGGACCAGGTAGAAACATTGAGAACTACAGAAACTAGTAAGGGACAAGTGTGTGTGTGCACATTTATATTTGTTTATGGATCCATGTGTATTTTGAACGACCTCTTATTTAAAATGAAACATTTTCTTTATGAATTCATGGTACAGGTTATGGCATGACCATAGTGGTTGGAGGGTGAGCATGACTTGAGCTACAACCACCAGAGGCTGCCTGCAAAGTAGCTGTTTCTACCTAGAGCTAGGGAAATGGGTGGAAGTTTCATGACCAGTTCTCTGAAGGGTTGGGAAGTGGCTAGCTCAGAGATTACAACTCATATGCAAGAGAAGACATGTACATGGGTATTTACCTCACTGCTGTTTCAATTATTTTGTGCTGGAAGCAGCTTAAATGCTCAACAAGACAATGGAGAAATATAGAAAAAGGTGAGTATATTAGAGCTTCATGTATCAAGTGGATAAACATAAAAATATAAAGCTAAAAAATAGAAATTGCTAAAGATGTATAAAGTGCACTTGTCTAACATAACAAAACACAAATTACTCTATATAGTGGTTTATGGAACAAGTAAATAACAAATAGACCAATGGTTACTTCTAGGGAAGATGGTAGTGAATATAATTTTGGAGAATTTCAAAGAAATTTCACCTGTAACTGTGTACTTGTTTCTAAAAACATATAACCAAGGTGAACATAGCAACATATTATGATTTATTATAGATGGTCAATGCATTAATGCTTATAATATTATTCTATATTATTTTTGAATATTTGAATTATCCCAAAGTTTTTTGAAAAGACACACAAAAAATTCAGGCGTAGATTATTCTCACTACTTTCCAGCAGTTAATAGCTTAGGCAGTCACCTTTGATCTCTGAACCTCATTGTCCTTTCACTGCGATTCTACAGTACGCTTGTGAGGGCTTGAGATAATGAACATAAAGAGCCTCACTTGCAGGCCCTCAATAATGGTGACCCTCTGATTTCTCATGCGAACTTTCTATTTCTCATGAATGCTTCAAAATTTATTTATTTTGGTTTTTATAGATAAGAAAACTGAGGCTCAGATAAGTGAAATTTATTCAAGGTCCCTCATTGTTGTCAGTACAAATTATGCCAGATTGGATTTTTTTTAGCCTGTAACTGTGTTTTCCATGAAATGAGAAGCTTAATGAAAGATTACATTAACAAAAATATACAATGTAGAATTCACATTAATATGGGAGAATTCATAGGTGATTGTTTGAAAAAGATGGACTCATTTTGTTCTTGTTGTCCCAGCATAATTATTAATAATATTCTCTTTACTCTTAAAAGTGTCAAATTTGAGTGATGTTATATGCTTATTCTCACATTCAGTGGAGCAATAATACACTAGCTCTTATTTCATGCAGATCAACATACTTGCTAAATGCTTTTTTAATCTGGTGACAATATTTTAAGAAGGATCTTAGCAAAAGAGTCTATCAAGAAAAAAAAAAGAGAAGCCCAGGTTGGTGTGAGTCAGTTGGTTGGAGCATTGTATTATACACCAAAAGACTGGGGGTTCAATTCCTGGTCAGGGAACAAAACCTAGCTTGCAAATTGGGGCCTGTATGGGAGGCAAAAATTGATGTTTCTCTCTCTTTCCTTTCTTCTCTCTCTAAAATCAATAAACATATTTTTAAAAAAAGAAAGAAAAAGGAGAATGATGCCTTGTCAGGTGGCTCAGCTGGTTGTAGCATCCTCCATACACCAAAAGGTTGTGGGTTTGATTGGCAGTCAGGGCACATACCTTGGTTGCAGGTTTGATCCCTGGTTGGGCTGCATATGGGAAGCAACCAATCAGTGTTTCTCTCTCACACTGATATTTCTCTCTCTTTATCCTTTAAATCAATAAACATATCCTCCAGTGAGGATTAAAATTATAATCAATAAACATATTTCAGGTGAGGATTAAAAGAAAAAGAGAAGGAGGAATTAACTGATAACCATATAAAGGCTATTTGAAAGATTCAGGCTTCCTTGAATGGTATAAGGTTTTATTTGTGTTTGTCTGTTTGTTTTATGTTTTTTGTTTTTCAAGATTCTTAAGTTATAATACAAAAGAAAACTCAGATACTCTATGTGGCTCCACAGAGCAAAGTAAAGACTACTGCTGATTGTTAGGAAGATACATTTTTTTTTTTTTCCCTCAATATAAAGAACTTGCTAACAATTAGAACAGACTTTCATTTTTTTTCTCTGGTAAGTCTCTTGGATTTTCTAGGTATAGGGTTATAACACATGCAAACAGAGAAAGTTTTATCCCTTCCTTTCCTGTTTAATACAAATGCTCTCATTTTCTCTTGACTGCTTTGGCTAAAGTGTTATCATACATCCTTGTCTTAGTTTTGATTTTAGGAGACATTCAGCGTTTCACCATTAAATAAGGAAATGTGTTTATTATTAATCAAGAATGGGCGTGGGATGTGTTGAATGTCCTTTTTTGTTTTCATTTTCACCAATAACTTTATTGATTTGGACATTTTGAGTATGTTGGCCATCTCCTGTGTGGTATAATGTTGATTGTCCTCAATTAATGTCTTAATTTGATCACTATGAAATTCAACTGGTCTACCCCAATCATGGAGCATCGTCCAGCGCAAAATCTCCGGCATGACACTTTGCAAACCACTTTTGACACGTTCAATCAGTCATAGCACCTTCTCCACCACTGCACAAATCTTTATTTTTTTGCATATGGTAATCATAATAACTTTAGAAGTATATTAATAGGATTCTTAATATGTACTGAGCCAACCTTGTAATCCTGAAATAAACCCCACATGATTAAGATGTATTATTTTGTAATGTGATGCTATATAGTACTCAGTTCTGCTTGCTCATATTCTATTTAGAATTTTGCATATTTTTATAATTACATAGGCATTTATAATTCAGATTGGTCTTTACTATATTTATATTTAGTAGTATTTATCAGGTTTGAGTATTGTTATTATAGTTAACAACAAAGAACTTCTGGAAAATTAATTTTTCTTTGGTTGGAAGATTTAGAAGAGCTCTGGAATTACCTGGTCATTGAAGATTTCATAGAATTATACTGTGAAATTCTTTGGTACAGCTATTGCAGTAGAATTTGAAAAAATTCCCATATTTATTAGAAATTTGTTTGTACTTTCCTTCTACACTTGAGTCAATTCTGGTAAACTATATATATTTTTTTATTTTTATTTTAATTTTTTATTGTTGTTCAAGTATAGTTGTCTCCATTTTCACCCCCGCCCCCACCATGCCTCCCCCTGCCCCATCCATCCTGCCACCACCCTGGAACCTATCCCTTTTGGCTTTGTCCATGTGTCTATTATACATGTTTCTTGATGGCCCTTCACCTATTATCCCCTATTAACCTCGCCCCCGCCCTGATTACTATCAGTTTGTTCTTTATTTCATTGTTTCTGGTTGTATTTTGCTTGCTTGTTTGTTTTGTTGACTAGATTCCACTAATAAGTGAGATCATATGATATTTGTCTTTCATCACCTGGTTTATTTCACTCAGCATAATGCTCTCCAGTTCCATCCATGCTGTTGCGAAAGGCAGGAGTTCCTTCTTTCTTTCTGCTGCATAGTTTTCCATCATGTAAATGTACCATAGGTTTTTAATTCACTTATTTACTGATGGGCATTTAGTTTGCTTCTATCACTTGGCTATTGTAAACTGTGCTGCTCTGAACATTTGTGTGCATAGGTTCTTTTGGATTGATGTTTCAGGATTCTTAGGGTATCATCTCAACACTGGTATTACTGGGTCAAAAGGCAGTTCTATTTTTAGTTTTTATAATATCCATTTCTTAAAGATTTTCAAGTACATTTGAATAGATGAATGCAATATAAACTTTTAAATCTCTTATTTCAATGGATATTTTTCTTGTCAGGTTTTTAACAGTTAAATCTTTTCCATTTATTTTTAGTTAGGTTATTTACCTATTTGTTTTGTTTTATGACATTTTCAAGGAAACAGCATTGTGATTTAATTATTTTACTGGATATTTTGCTTTCTAACTTTTCTGCTTTGTTTCTTTGTTCTTTTGTTTCTTTCTTCATATTAAAAGAAACTTAACTGGTTATTTAGTTCATTTTTTTCCTTCTTAACTTCTCTTTATGTAAGTATTTAAAATTATGATTCTTGTTATCACCACTCTAATTTTATTTTATAGATTGAAATTTATGTGTTATCTTTTTTATTTTCTAGAAAGGCTGAAAAATCAGTTTTTATAACTCCATGACTCAAGCTAACACACACATATATATATACACATATACATATGTAAATTTCTAGGTTATATGATTGGTAATTGTTTCTGTTTTTGGATTAGATTTATGTGATTTATAATTTATTGTACTTATTGAAGAATTGTTCAGTTTTTAAAATAGTGTGGGCTTGAAAGTGTACACTTTATCATAAAGAGGTATAATATCTAGTCTGTTGTATACTTTAGGCCTTCTGTATCTTTTAGTCCATATATAAGTGTTTGAGAGTAGCATGGTAATTCCAATTATTAGTGCTATACTGTATGTTTTTTCTTGCAGCTCTTAATTTCTACTTTACAAAATTATGAATTTGTACATTTAAAAATTTACAAAATCTGCTTTGATTCATATATATTAATCAATGATATGTCTTTATTGTGAATTGTGGCTCTAGCATCTTATATTTCTGATTATGTGTCTTTGGACAATGTTCCAGTTGTTACATAACAAAATTACCACACTGCTGTCTCCTTTCCAAAAAGCTCTCTAAGTCAGCTTTACTGAGGCTTTATTTTGACATGTTTTGACATATTTATTATGCACTTACTAACCACCATTACAAGCAAGATATAAATTTTTTCTCTCATTTCTCCCCCCAAAATTCTTTGTTTCCCTTGTATTGTTCCAAGCCACAGCCAACCGCCAATCTTATTCTGGTTAGCTTTGCCACTTCTAGAACTTAACATAAATGGAATAATATGCTATGTACTCCTTTCAGTCTGCTTTTTTCACTGAAAATAATATTTTGATAATTAATATTTTTGTACATCCCAGTAGGGTATCCAGTTCTTTTGCTAAATAATATTGCTAAATAGTATTTTGTTATATGAAAATACACTAATTTTTATCTGTTTAGCTGTTCTTGGACATTCAGCTTATTTCCAGGGTTTAATTATTATGCATAAAATTGAAATTAATATATATGTCTTAATGAGAATTTTTATTTTTCTTGGTTAAAAATTATGTGAAATTTCTAATTTATATAGCAAGCGTATATTTAACTTTACTAGAAACTGTCAAACCTTTTCTCAAAGTGGTTGGAACATTTTAGATTTCTCCCAATGTAAGAAAATTCCCATGGCTTCATGTCCGTATCAGTACTTATTTTGTCAGGCCTTTAAATCTCAGCCATTTTAATAGGTGTGCAATAGTATCATACTGTGCTTTTAGTGTTTATTTTCCCAGTGACCAATGATGTTAAGCAGCTTTTTATGTGTTTGTTGACCATCAATAAATCTTCTTTTTTCTAAAGATTTCATTTATTTACTTTTAGAGAGAGGGGAAGGGAGGGAGAAAAAGAGGGAGAGAAACACCAATATGCAAGAGAAACATCAATTGGTCGCCTCTTGTGTGCCCCCAACCAGGGACCTGCTTGCAACCCAGGCATGTTCCCTGGCTGGGAATTGAATTGGTGACATTTTGGTTTGCGGGATGACACCTATCCACTGAGCCATACCAGTCAGGGCAATATGTCTTCATTAATGAAATATTTGTTGAAATCTTTCCTCACGGTGGTATTCGATTGCTTCTTTTATTATGGCTAATTTATTCATATTCTGGATTCAATCTTTTTACATATATATGTTAAATTTGTTATTAAACATATTGGAGCGACATTGATTAATAGTATCATATAGGTTTCAAGTGTGCATTTCTGTGATATATGATCTGTATATTGCACTGTGCCTACCAACTAAAGTCAAACCGTCTCCTGTCACCAAATATTATGTCCCCTCCATCTCCCACTGCCCTTGACACCCTTAACTCGGGTAACCACAACACCGATGTCTGTGTCAAGTTTTGTTTTTATATTCCACATATGAGTGAAATCATATGGTATTTGTCTTTCTCTGACTGGCTTATTTCATGTAGCATGATGTTCTACAGGCCCATCCATACTGATGGTAACTCTATTCTTAATTTCTTGAGGAACTGCCAGACTGTTCTCCACAGTGTAGTCACTAGTCTCCATTCCCACCAGCAGTGAATGAGAGTTCCCTTTTTCTCCACAACCTCTCCATTATTTGTTGTTACTTGTCTTGTTGGTAATAGCCATTCTAACAGGTATAAGGTGGTATCTCACTATAATTTTGATTTCCATTTCCCTAATAGCTAGTGTAGTTGAACATCTTTTTATATATCTATTGGCCATTTACTTGTCTTCTTGGGATTATATTTTTCCCCATGTAGAAAAATTAATTCAAAAGGATCAAAGATGTAAATATAATATCTGAAACAATAAATTACACAGATGAAAACATAGGTACTAAACTTATGGAACTTTGTTATAGAGAATATTTTATAAATTTGACCCCAAAGACAAAGGAAGTAAAGGAAAAAATAAGTGAATGGGACTATATCAAACTAAAAAACTTCAGTACAGCAAAAGAAACCATTAAAAAACGAAGCCCTGGCTGGTGTAGCTTAGTGGATTGAGTGTGGGCCTGTGAACAAAAGTGTCACCAGTTCAATTCCCAGTCAGGTCATATGCCTGGGTTGCAGGCCAGGTCCGTGGTAGGGAGCGCACAAGAGGCAACCACACATTGATGTTTCTCTCCCTTCCCTTCTCTCTAGAAATAAATAAATAAAAATCTTAGAAAAAAACACCATTAACAAAACAAAATGAATGGGAAATGATATTTGCAAACAAAAGCTCCAACACCAGGTTAATATCCAAAATATATAAGGAACTCATACAACTGAACAGCAAACAAACAAACGATCCAATTAAAAAACAAGCAGAGGATCTTTTTACATATATTAAGAATATTTTCTCACCTTCTCTGAAATGCCTTTTCATTTTTATCACAGTATTTTATGAAGAGAAATATTTTCAGATTTGGGTAAAGCCTCTCTATATGGTACCCTTTGCCTCTGGGCATAAATTCTACTCAGTGTTTCTTATAAAATCATAAACTTGCCTCATTTTCCTTTATTAAATGCAGGTCCTAATGACTCTCTGTTCCTCTGTTGTCTCTTGAGCTTACTCTTTTGCTTTGGGGTTTTTGTCTTCCTAGTTGAAAGTTAATTTATTATCACACTAAATTTTCCTAATTATACTATAGGTATAAGTTGTGGTTGATTTAAATTTTGACTTGCTCATATTGTGAAAACACACACACATAGCAGTAAAGAAAAAGAAAATGGAATTTAGGTTGCCTCCATTATTAAACATTAAAAAAATTTAATTATAAATAAAAATTCACCAGGACATTGATGTTCACAGTGAAATTATCTCATTTGTTTTTATCACTATTTCTAGATGGTAGATAAAGAAAATTTGATTTTAGCTTCAAGTTATAGATGAAGAAATAAGGATTCTGCAGTTTTATTTAACTTACTCATGGTCATAAAGTGAAAATGTAGAGGAGAGAATTAATAATATATTCTTCCCATTTCACTGTGTTGATCCTTGATAGCCATTTTTCCTTTGGACAGTTCTAACCTATGTTAATTGAACTCAAAGAAATAATATTGTTAAAAGTGCAGAGATTTTCTAGTTTAGGGCCTGGCTCAGAATTACCAGATAGAATCGAATGTGCGTGTGTGTCTGCAGGCATATGCTCAGGTGAGAGGCAGGGGAAGAGGGAGGGAAGAGGAGAAGGAGGGGGAGAAGGAGAGGGGTTGGAGGAGGAAGAGAGAGGGTGGAAGAAAGAGAAAGAGGGAAAGAGAATTTTGGGGGGATCAATAGATTGAAAAAGGATTTTGATTGTTAAATCATATTTCAAAGCCTCAACGATGTTTTATAATTCATTAAATTTATTCTAACTTTTAATTATAAGCAAAAAAACTCAATACCTTTAGCAACAGAGGTATAGATTATCAATGCATATATAAAGGTAACTTTTTCAAATTAAGGAGTCATTATCCAAAAGGAGACTGCTAATGAGTTTATATTATTTTTATTTCCTGAAAGTCACTCGACAAAAAAGAAGGAATTTAGACCCTGGCTGGTGTAGCTCAGTGGATTGAGTGCGGGCTGGGAACCAAAGGGCCCCGGTTTGATTCCCAGTCAGGGCACATGCCTAGGTTGCAGGCCAGGTCCCCGTGAGGGCCATGTGAGAGGCAACCATACATTGCTGTTTCTCTCCCTCTCTGTATCCCTCCCTTCCCCTCTCTCTAAAAATAAATAAAAATAAAATCTTTAAAAAAAAAGAAGGAATTTAGTAGATGTTTTTAATATTATAGATCCATAGACACACTATGGATCTATAGACAGACTGTGCCTCCTTGCACAATCTAAAAAAAGACAACACCAATTTAAAAACAAAAACAACCACAACTGCCAGAAAATGGAACTCTATGGAAGTCCGACAACCAAGGAGTTAAAGAGGACATGTTCATCCAGACCAGTAGGAGGGGCAGAGCCACGCAGCCCAGCAAGAGGGCTTGCGGCAAGACAGTGGTTTGTGGAGCGGGGCGGCAACACTGCAGCTGACTGGGGAGACTGCAGATGGTGGACTTGGACACAGCAGGGGCCTAGGCTGGAGGACTGGGTGGTCCCGCATTCACGTGCAGATAAATAGGGAGAAACAGCTGGGGAGCAAAACAGATCACACAGCTCAGGGTCCCAGTGAGGGGACATAAAGCCTCAAACCACCAATTGAAAACACCTGCGGGGTGTTGAGGCAGCAGTGGGAGGAACTCCTAGCCTCACAGGAGAGTTTGTTGGTGAGACCCACAGGGTCCTAGAACATACATAAGCTCACCCTCCCAGGAGTCAGCACAGAAGGGCCCAATTTGCTTATGGGTAGCTGGGGAAGTGACTGAAAGCTAGCAGAGAGCAGAGCAAGTGCCATTGCTCCCTCTCATATCCCTCCCCCACAGACAGCATCATAATGCAGCAACCACCCTGGTGAACACCTAAGGCTCTGCCCCTTATATGTAACAGGCACACCAAGAAAAAAAATGGCCCAAATGAAAGAACATATCAAAACTCCAGAAAAAATACAACTAAGCCACAAAGAGATAGCCAACCTATCATATGCATAGTTCAAAACACTGGTAATTAGGATGCTCACAGAATTTATTGAATTTGGTCTCAAATTAGATGAAAAAATGAAGGCTACACCAAGTGAAATAAAGGAAAATATACAGGGAATCTATTGTGATGGGAAGGAAACTGGGACTCGTATCAATAGTGTGGATCAGAAGGAAGAAAGAAACATTCAACCAGAAAAGAATCAAGAAACAAGAATTCAAAAACATGAGGAGAGGGTTAGGAACCTCCAGGGCATCTTTAAACATTCCAACATTTGAATTATAGGGATACCAGAAGGAGAAGAGGAAGAGCAAGAAATTGAAAACTTATTTGAACAAATAATGGAGGAGAACTTCCCCAAGCTTACAAAGGAAATAGACTTCCAGGAAGTCCAGGAAGCTCAGAGAGTCCCAAAGAAGTTGGACCCAAAGAGGAACACACCAAGGCACATCATAATTACATTACCCCAGATTAAAAGTGAGGAGAGAATCTTAGAAGCAGCAAGAGAAAAGGGGACAATTACCTACAAAGGAGTTCCCATAAGACTGTTAGCTGATTTCTCAAAAGAGACCTTACAGGCAAGAAGGGGTTGGAAAGAATTATTCCAGGAAGTATGCCTTATGAAAGGCAAGGACCTACATCCAAGATTACTCTACCCAGGAAAGCTTTCATTTAGAATGGAAGGACAGATAAAGTGCTTCCCAGATAAAGTCAAGTTCAAGGAGTTCATCATCACCAAGCCCTTATTATATGAAATGTTAAAGGGATTTATCTAAGAAAAAGAAGATAAAAAATATGAACAGTAAAAGGATAGCAAACTCACAGTTAAAAACCACACCCAAAACAAGAACAAAAGCAAACTAAGCAAATAGCTAGAACAGGAACAGAACCACAGAAATGGAGATCACATGGAGTTATCAACAGGGGAGTGGGAGGGGGAGAGAGGGGAAAAAGTACAGAGAATAAGTAGCATAAATAGTAGGTAGAAAACAGACAAGGGAAGGTTAAGAATAGTATAGGAAATGTAGAAGCCAAAGAACCTACATGTATGACCAGTGGACATGAACTAATGCGGGGGTGGGGGTGGAAGGGCGGGGTGTGCAGGGCAGAGGGGAATAAGGGGGGGAATGGGACAGTTGTAATAGCATAATCAATTTAAAAAAAGAAATATCAGGACTTGTATCATAAATATATTATAGATCCATTTATTACTCCAGATGCATTTGCATAAAATATAAGAATTAATAACAAAAAAATCAAGCTAAGAATCATAGCCAACAAACTCCTTTTCTGTGAAAATGAATTGGTTGGTGTATGGTAGTCTGTCACATCTGTTGGTGTGTGGTAGTCCATCACAAAGGTATGCTTACATTTATGGACACTTAAATTTTGATGCCGATTTATAATTACAATTCCTAACTAAATGGATTTTACCTTACTTAACTATGATATAGAGAGAAACATAGATGTGACAAGTTGATCTATGACTTCACCTTAATCATTTTGACCAGCTGAGTATTCCTGATAACTCAGTGGTTATCAAATTTGGTTGTATGTTGTTATTCCTTGGGGAGCCATTTAAAAGTAGCAGAGTCAGGGCTTCATGCCTTGAAATTCTGGGGTTTGTCTGGGATGTGGCCCATATTTTAATGAACTCCTTAGATATAACCAAGATTAAGACCAAAACTTCATTTATGAAGAGTAATCATCAAAGGAGAAAAGCAAAATCATTTTTAAAAACTGTCCTCCCCACCCACAAATTTAGTTTATATTTTAGTATTCCTGCTTAATTTTAATAGTGGTTCAGATAGGAAAACAGGTTTTTAATACATGATTTTGTGATGGAATAAAGGAAATTAGGTTTATTTCTACTTAATTCAAAAATAGGAGGGAAAGATATGTTATGAAAAGAGAAAAAGCTATTTTCAAAATGTAAAGGAATACAGCAAATAATAAAATTATACAAATCCAAATGTGTTCATAATTACTGTATACATTTTCTTAAGTTATTCAAACTCCTTTCAAGGAATTTTGTCTCATAAAATTAAATATGTTAATCTATTGGAAAACTATAAAGACTGATTAATAGAATAAAAAAACAATTTCAAGTATTTAGACTTTTAAGATATAATTACTTCATACATTTATTTTATGTAATCATTATATAGTAAAGAAGCTAAAACCACATTCATTCCTAGAAAGCAAGCAAATACTACACAAACATTTAATCTTGACTTTACAGTGTGATTCTGAAAACCACAAATCAAAATAAGGAAAAACGTTTTGGAAAGTAGTAAGTCTATAATTGAGAAATTTTTTCCATTTGTGGTCTATTTTCTCCACTATTGGAAGTATCCAAATATAATTGTTTTTTAATGCTACATAAACCTATTTGCATAGGGCAGGATTATTGATACAAGTTTTATGACTATTGCCATAAAAAATGTTGTCTTTCTTCACATGTGCAGTTTTAGAAACTTTATATTTTTATGTTTTTATTATGTGTTTGAATCCCTTAAATAAAAATGCGTGATATTTAATGAGGTATACAGAGTTTTTTCCTTAGATTGTATCTATACACTAAAAATACTGTTTGTCTTCCCATCCGCCTGACAAGATGTCCAAATCAATATTCCTCAGTTTGTTGTCATATTCATGCTCCACAGCAGCTGGTTCTCTTCTTAAACGTAGTCCCTTTCTCAGGTTCTTATAAGGAGAAGGGGTGTTAGCCATTGTGCTTTGATTGTTTTCTGCCATATAACATGCCAGTTTAAAGAATCATGGAAAAATTACAGAGAACTCTCATATTTAGGTCTTGTTTATTTAAATTATTTTTCTGAACTGATCACATGAAGTAGTGGATTCTCTCTGTGTTTTGTACTGAGCAGATGTCCTATAGAGAAAAAAAAAATCATTTTATCTTCCAGTTTTTTACAGTCAAACTGAGACTGCATCATGAGAATAGCTAAAATCAAATCACCACTTGCTGGAATTAAATGCACATCAGAAATGTAGAACTCAATTTGCTGATAAAGGTTTTGGTAGAGGAGAAAAAGTAGATTTTAACTTAGGCTAAAACAAAACAGATCAAATGATCAAAAATCGTAGCATTTTTCCTCACCAGGGTCCCTGTGGATTTTCTCTGGATGATGCCAGGCGGGTAGGAAGTGTGTACACAGTACTAAAATAAAAGCATGCTGTGGCAACCCGGTCAGGCTGCGTTTCACAGCTTTTTTCTCGTCTGCCATTTGAGTTGACCTGGCCAAATATAGTTTTCTTAGACTTTGTCTTCAGAGGATTAAAGAAAGGTGACCTCATTTAGGGAAAAATTCTGGCTAGAAAGTGAATTTATCCTTTATATCAGCCTGCTTGCAAACTACACAAAAAGCTTTGCAAGGGCCTTTCAGTCTGAATGTGGCATTCTAGTGTTTGAACACTTGGAAACTTTGACAACAGAAGTTTGGAAAATAAAATAAAAGCAATATTTTTTCCGAAAAAAATGATTCAGAGAAAGTCTAAAATTGCCATTTCAATAAAGAAATAGCCTTAGCAGTAAGTTTTATTTTTAACTGGTTTTAAAATCCTCTTTGTGTGTTTTAGGTAAAAAGTTGAGACAGATACATTCGTATAGTATTTTTATTTCTCAGAAAACTGTGTAATCCATGAATAGTATTAGAAGTAGTATACTTCGAAAACATCACAAAAGTATTTTTTCCCTGAATTCAGTTTTGTGAACCAGGACAGAGTCCCCATGTGTACACCAGGAATGGCAGTACCTACTCACTGAACGGTTCTGAGCAGTAACTGAACCGTTTCACACTTAGAACAATACCTGGCATCGGATAAGGACGCGGGGAGTACGGCGATTATTAATATTTTACAGTCATTTCAAATAACAAATTTAATGGATGAGAATGGGATAAAGAATCATATTCACTTTGGAAAATGAGATACCACTCTGAGAGAGACAATTCTTAGTTCAGTACAAGAGACGTTGTGCCCAAACCACTGACAATGGAGGAACCACAGATTGAGAATTGGCCCCATACCAGAGTCAAGTTTCTTTCCACTTAAGAATTTGGCTTGAGCCCGCTTTTCTATTTTCCTATCAGGATTTTTGCTTAGAAAGGATGAAAGAAAATTATTAAAATCAAATTAATGTTTTTGTTGATTAGACTTCAAGTGACGATGTCCTTTTTATCGGAATAGGTACTTTTACAATTAGATAACAAAAAAATAAGTTTTAAGGTAAGTAACTTTTTTTGTAAATGATGGAACTAAAAAGGCCATCTTCTTGGAGAAGCCCGTAAGCAGGTAGTCATTCCAGAATGATTTAAGAGACTGTGAGTGCATAGCCAGTGAGTTCTTCTAGGGACAGCTGGTGGAAGCACCATGAATGAGTCCTAGAGTGGGGTCTGTGCCCATGCATTTTAAATAAAATCTATTCTTATGGAAAAATAACATTGTTTCCAACCCTTACATTAGATGACACAGTATGGTTTTTTAAATTTCCTTATGTTTTTCTGTTTTTCAGTCTGTCTGGAGATAATAGTTTGACATAAGAGGTATATAAAATTTTAGACCCCTTCAATCCTTTATTTTAAGGGGGAATGAGGGAAATGGGGTAAAATTTAGGGGGCCTGGTGTTCTGGATAATTTTTTTAAAAATGTGGTCTATGAGTTCATTTCTGATACTTTTCTATGATGAAAAGTGTCATGCTCAACTGGAGGTCAATCTGGTCTTAAGAAGTTGTGATTATTCCTGCTTATGCTATACTGTGGGCATGAATAAGATTTAGCTTTCTCACTTTTCTCGGTTTCAAAGTACAAGTGATGACATTTTCAAGAGTTCTCTACTGGAATATTTTACTTATATAGTAATAGCTAATACTGTTGTTACCCAGGGTGCCTTCCCTGCATGCTCTCTGAGGTTGGTTTACATCACACAGTTCATTAGAGGGGACTGTGTTTCTCTCTTGACCTATTTATAAAATTCCCTGGTGGGACTTGATTAAAATTTCATTTCATGCTTGACAATGATGGTTAACTTCCTAAATACACCACCTGATGTACTTGTAATACCCATAGCTTCAGAGTCATTCACACAGAGACTGTTAGGAAATTGTCTAGCTGTAAAGGATGTGTGTTAATTGGATTAAACCAAATAACTATGGCTTATTAATTTATGATAAAATTCCTTTTAGAGGTCCAGATGTTTGCTACAGTTGATGAGTAACTCCTCAATGTTTGCCAGTTTGCATGAGGTTATTAGTTGAAAGTAACAGAAACCAATTCTGGTTTTCATAACAAGTAAAAGACAGTGACTGGAAGAGGATTGAGTAGATTATGGGGTTTTCCTGAATGCTGGAGGATGAGGTTTAGGGGTTCCTCAGGGAGGAAAGGCATAGCGAGGATCCTGCCAGAGGAATGACCTGCCTAGGATGCCACCACTGGACTCTTACTACTAGGTTACTGAAGCCAGTAATCCCTGCACACCCACTGAGCAGCTACACGCCTTGGTTTCACTATCACTCATCCAGAAATCATCTCTACCTGACCCTCTGCACCTTTATTTCACTCTCTGAAGATTTAAGTCCGATTTAGTCACTTGCCCACTTGTTTAGGCAACTATTTAATAAAATAACCTATGTCCTTAAACCTCCAATACACTCTGGTTTCAATAGTTTCCACTCTTAACTGAAAGCATGGTCCTAAATCTCACTGGTGTTAAAATAAACAAATAAAAAAGGCAATAACAATGAAAGCAATCAGAAGAGAACTTGAATATACTCACATTACTAAGTCTAAAATCATATATTCTGTGTTCTTTATATTTTGATGGATAGATGATTTGTTTTTCTGCTTATGGCAAGCCCTTGCAAATGAGCATTACATCCCAGGGTCTGTCTTCCTCCAGACTTTTATATGAAATTATAATTATTCATTATCTTTTCTGCATTATTTTTCTAAGTTGTATATTGCCCATCATTGTATAAATATCTTCTAATATGTATGAGAAATATTCAAGCAGAACAAAAAATGATCTCTTCTTTATACATCCAATTGAAGTACCTGCCATTCCATTTCTCCCCCACCCCCATGTTTTGTTTTGTTTTTTATAAAACTCTGTGCAAACCTGTCAGTGCATGCTTTATCCACTTATCTCCCATCTTTTATTTTTATAACATTTAAAAATGTTTTTCAATTATAGTTGACATATAATAATATGTTAATTTTGGTCTAATGAGGTTTTTCTATCACTTCATGAAATATATTTTTTATTTCCTAATTTCCTGTATATTATCTACTCCGATAATTGTTAATCTGTCCTATCTTACTTAAGTCGTCCACAATATTTGACGATGTTTTTTTTTGTCATTCACTGACTCATTCTGCTGACTAATTTTTTGCATTTAGCTTTAATTTATCTCTTCTTCACTGGCCACTCTTTTTCTTTCCATTCTTATCTTGTCAACCTCTAAATATGGTAATGCTCCAACACTAAGTCCTAGGGTATTCTGTCTTCTCTACTTTCACTTCATTTGAGATCATATTCAGTTTCGAAGATGTACATACTATAACTATGTTGATGACTTTCATCTACTAATTTCTACCCATATACTCCTGTTGTTTCCACACTTTTTGTTTTAATAATATCTACCCTATTTTACCACTGGCTCGAGTATAAATCTTTTCACTTTTTATTGACTTCTATTTTTCATTCAGACTCCATACTCACACTATCAAGGAAAAATATTTTAACTACCTTAAAAATATATTTAGTATCTTACCATTTCTAACCACCTACATTCCTGTTACCTCTGACCAAGCTGCCTTCATTTCTAGGAGGTCCATAGCTCTCTAAAATTACCCCTGTGTTTCTGTCCTTGCCCCAATACAGAACACATTTCACACATAAATATGAGATATCTTTGAAACTATAAACCAGATGATGCTACTCCTCATTAAAAATCTTTCAGTGGCTTCTTATATCACTTACGATGAAATAAAGACCCCCACTAGACATACTGCCCGAAGAGGTCTGGTCCCCTTCTAGTGCTCTGATGTTTTATTCTACCATTTTATACTCCGCTGCTTGCTGCATTCTAGCCACACGGGACTCCTTGCTATCGTCTCACAAGCCTGTCCATCCTGCTTTTGCAATAGAGTCATTGCATGGCTGTTCTCTCTTCCGGAATTACCTCTGGTTTCTCGTGTCCCTGCCCTACCCTATTCATAATATCTGAATGATTTTCTCCTTTCCTTCCCATTTTGCTCCAAAGGTCATCTTACCAGATGAGCTTTCCCTGATGAATCTATCAAAAATGTAACATGCCTCGACTCTGTCACTCTTTGTCCTCTTACCCTGCTCTATTCTTGTGAGAGACCACTTCCTGACATATAGGGGGAAACAGAAACAAAGAAAAAACCTCCCTGACAGCAGGGTCTTTGTGTCTTTTTCTCTGCAGCGACATGTTCTTTACTAGTCAGCATCAAGAACGGCAGATAGATAAATGATTATTAAATGAACGGTGCTGGGCATTCAAGCCAATACATGCCAACTATATCTCATGTAGAATTACGTTTTTTCTTATGAATTGTTTGCAACTAAACAAATTCTGAAAGAGGCTGGGAACTCAACATCATATTCATGTAATCAAGAATGTAGATACTTGAGCCCTGGCTGGTGTAGCTCAGTGGATTGAATGCAGGCTGGGAACCAGAGGGTCCCAGTTTGATTCCCAGTCAGGGCACAAGCCTGGGTTGCGGGCCGGGTCCCCATGAGGGCCATGTGGGAGGCAACCATACATTGCTGTTTCTCTCCTTCTCTTTCTCCCCCCCTTCCCCTCTCTCTAAAAATAAATAAAAAGATAAAATCTTTTAAAAAAAAAGAATGTAGATACTTGAACATCAAATGAGCTATGTAACATGTTTTTAAGCTGCACATTCTCAGGACGTTCTTTGCATATTATGTTGAAAACCTAGTTATCTACTTTAATCTTATGCTGTGAGCAGTTATAAAATCAAGAAATCAGTTGCATTTATGCCACAGAAGCAAATGTCTCATCATAATGTGACATGCTTCAAAGATTACTCCCCCAAATAAATATGCTTATGAGCCATATTTTATTTTTAGTAACCCTGAAGCAATTTTTAAAAAAAGTGAAGATATAAATTCTAAAATGAGGCAACTTAAAGCATTATTAAGAAAGAGAACCTTAGAAGTGCTGTCAATCACAAATCCTGAAACCACACAATGCAGGCAACGCTGTGTTACAGAGTTTAGATGCTACCGAAGGGTCACTGGACTAAATAAACATCTTTGTACACCTAGTAGTTTAGTTACTGTGAGAAATACTAAAAGGGACTTTAAATTAATATGACAATTCAGTAGGCATTCCTGGGAAACTTCAAGGATTTGGACACATGCTAAATGCTGAGGTGATAAAAAACAAAACATTTGTTGACCTTATGAAACATACATAGAATAAAAACAATACTTATTCTTCAATGAGATTTTATATATATATATATATATATATATATGTATATGTGTGTGTGTGTGTATAAATAAATATATACATATATATCACATTGTGATGAAAGAAACAATAGTTAAAAAGACTAAGGGGCTGAAAGTAGAATGAGACAAAACTACCCGTATGACCGTATGGCTTCATGGAGAAAGTATCATATTTATATCTTTTTTTTTTAAGAGTATATTGGAATTTCTTAGGTCGAGGTAGAGAAGGTGGGAATAGAATAGGAAAAAAGAAGAAAGGTAAACTTCTGAGTATATCTTTTAGGATCATTAAAGCTTAGAGAAACTAGGGCATAAAAATGCTATAATGAAGGAAGCCTTTGTCAGTAATACCCAGTTTAATTACTTTTATTAAATATACATATGCTTATATTTATTTGTTATATATGCACATAATTATATACTATTCTGAGTTAGCTTGTTATATATGCACATAATTATATACTATTCTGAGTTAGCTTGTCAAGAAGACACAGCAAAGATTGTATTAATTTTGTTAGTATTTAGCTAGTATTGGATACTAATTAATTAACCTCTAAGTAATTACTAATATGGCATTAGTAGTCAGTGAAACATAATAAAATACACCTGAAGATTTTATCGTGTTGGTAGTAAAGAAGGAAATGATTTTTCTGGTCAACCACATCAAAATTACAACTAAACTATAGAACAACCATCATTCAGAATGGCCTGAAGTCTACCTGAACAGAAGTCCTACAACTAAGGATATAAGGAAGAAGTCACAGACTGGTAGGAGAGGTAAACACTCAAAACCAGTTGGTCCCAAACCCACACGTGACATTTAAAAATCAGGAGGGATATCTTGGCTGTGGAAGTCCTCCCTGAGGAGCAAAGGGTCCAAGCCCCACAACAGGACCCCAGCCCAGGGTTCTCATGCTGGGAGGAGAACTCCCCATAACATCTGGCTGAGTGAGATGGAGCGTTCCTTTAGTCCCAAGATTCC
>PVJI01009774.1:0-63844 GCA_004026765.1 Micronycteris hirsuta | reverse complement strand
TCCCAACATCTGGGTCATAGGGGTACCAGAAGGAGAGGAGGAAGACCAAGGCATTGTACACTTATTGGAACAAATAACAAAAGAGAACTTCCCCAATCTGGCAAAGGAATAGACTTCCAGGAAGTCCAGGAAGCTCAGACAGTCCCAAAGAAGTTGGACCCAAAGAGGAACACACCAAGGCACATCATAATGACATTACCCAAGATAAAAAATAAGGAGAGAATCTTAGAAGCAGCAAGAGAAAGGGAGATAATCACCTACAAAGGAGTTCCCATAAGATTGTCAGATGATTTCTCAAAAGAGACCTTTCAGGCAAGAGGGGGCTGGAAAGAAGTATACCAAGTCATGAAAGGCAAGGACCTACATCTAAGAATACTCTATCCAGCAAAACTTTCATTTAGAACGGAAGGGCAGATAAAGTGCTTCTCAGATAAGGTCAAGTTCAAGGAGTTCATCATCACCCAGCCTTTATTATATGAAATGTTAAAGGGATTTATATAAGGCATGGAGGGATATCAACAGGGGAGTGGTAAGGGGAGAGAGGGGGAAAAAGTACAGATAATAAGTAGCGTAAATGGTAGGTAGAAAATGGACAGGGGGAGGTTGACAATAGTATGGGAAATGTGGAAACCAGGGAACTTATGTGTATAACCCATGTGAGGAGATTCTTTTCCCACATATGGAAAAGCGTAGCCCTGGGATCATGCATGAGCAAAGACTCCGCGTGGAAAATCTCCTAAGCCGGCATACGCGGATTCATGTCCATGGAGAAAGGAATTCTTTGAAGGGAAATTTGGCTAAGAAATTTCTTAAGATTTACTGTCTTGCTGAGCCTCTCATCCCTGGATCAAGGGACTTATGCTAATAAATGCCCGGGATCTTTCCTGCCACAATGTTTACCTTCCTGAATAATCAGCCCGCATATCTACCCCTTTTTGATGTGTCTTTCGGTATCTGTCTACCACCTAGTTTAAATCTGAGTTCTGCGCATAGTTAATAAAGGCCATTCTGATGCGAAGGTATCCTGACACTTCTAATAAAAAGCCAGGCTAAGCTACGTTCGTGGCCCTCTCCCACACGATAAGGGAAGGGTCTGTGGCCCCAGATTTCCTTTTCCTTGCGTGTCTCTGTGTGAGATTCATTCACGTGTTCGGTCACAGTCACCACGGATTTTGCTGGACCGAATCCCTGACATCTGGCACCCAACGTGGGGCCTGGGGGGCCACGAGCCACAGACCGTGATCCCTGCACCAACGTGGGAGAAAAGCGCACAATTGTACAGGTAAGAAGGGACCAACGGTCAGAGAGCCATAGGGTGCATGGGAGGAAAAGGGGACTGGAATGGATGGCGTTATGCTGCGTGTTTACGATGTCATTACAGCCACACTATTTTTAGTAAGTCAATATTAATAAATAGTTAATTACAAGAGAAAAGATCCTTTTTCTCCTCTCCCAGACATCTTGCCACACTGGGCACGGGTGGAGCATGTAAATACCGCTAGGGCGCTCCCGAAAGTCACTCGTGATAGGATTAGTTGGTTGCGGGACGGGTGTAGAACACATTAGGCTTCCCCGCCAACCTGAAGAAAAGGCCCTTGCAACGAGAGGCACACTGTGAAAAACACAAACACGTCCACTCCCCACAGCTAAATCCCCAATTAGGAATAGGTCTGGGAGAGAGAGAACAAAAGATCTTTTCATTTAATCAGCTTAAGAGGAAAAACCTGGCAGCTTTGCCGGTGGACCGTGGTTTTGCGGCTTTCTCTTGAATCAGCTGTCATTCCACTCTACCGCTGCCCTTCAGGGAAAAGCAATTAGTGAACGAGCAATCCAACCTCTGCAGACGCCGAAGAATCACGAGTTTAGCTTCAGGGAATTTGCATGAGGGCTCCCATGAGCTCCGAAGACAAGGCAATACCTCCCCTCTGCCCGAGAAATCGGGTGTTTCCACGTGAGTTGGAACCTTGTGAGGGTGTCGGGGACCAGATCCCGTGACGCGCAGGGGACTTAAACACCTAGGATAATTTCTCACTCGTCTGGGGAACGCAGATAAAGGTTGGTCACCTGGCGTTTACGAGCACCCCATCTGGGGAGACCCCAAAAAACACATAAGCAGGGGATTCGGATATTCCAATCCTCCTCCCTCGACTGTTCTCACCAACACCACATCCTAAGACCCATCACACTCTAGCTAATTAGATAGGATTTTAGCGTGGTGGAGCTTGGAAGGACGACTGATCAAAAGAAATAAAAACTTTTAATAACAATGGGATCCGGTTTATCTAAGGAACAAGGAACTTACCTACGGATACTTCAGCAACTTCTCAAAGGGTCGGGACATAAAGTTAAGGAGTCCTGTCTCCTTCAGCTTATGCAAACAAGAAATATTTTCCCTCTTTCCCTGACAAAGGGACTCTGGCTATTGAGGTTTGGGAGGCTGTCGGTGAAAAATTATATTCTTTACAAGATAGTGGTGTTCCTATCGGATCTCAGAATTTGATAACCTTGGGTTTAGTCAAGACAGCTCTCATACCCATTTGGACTAGGAGATCAGATGTGATTGAAGGGGAAGATCGAGATTCTAGCTCAGAGGAGGAAATCATAATATAGTAGAGAAACCAGTTACAAAGGTCCTGCTTTCAGCCCCACCGGAGGAGAAAGTTCATAACCCGCGCTCATCGCCCCAGCTCTGGGAGCGCTCCTCCTGGCGAGACGACCCACCAGGAGAGTCAGAAGATTTAGACAGATATCCCGTTAAAGCCATGTGCCAGTGCATTCGGCAAGCAGCTGAGGCTGGGGATTTAGACGTTCTGGCAGCTTTCCCCATCATGGTAAGGGGTCAGAGAAATGTCCATGAACCCCTTCCTTTTTCTTTCTATAATGACCTACAGAGAAGCATTAAGGAAAATGGTCTTAACTCTCTTTATACTATTGGATTGTTACAAGCTATAACAGACAGCTATCAGATGGCTCCATGCGATTGGATAGCCTTAGCTAGAATAGTTTTGACCCCAGCTCAGTACACGGTTTGGTTTTCGGAGTATTCTCAAAGAGCCAACCGCCAGGCAGCTGAGAACGCGCAAATTAACAACCCGGTTACTCTCCCCATGCTGATGGGATCCGGTGAATTTGCCACCGCTGCAGCTCAAGCCAGACTCGATCCCCTTGCTTATAGTCAGAGTGTGCAAATTGCCCTTAGGGCCATGAGGTTCGTACCTAATTCCCAGGCCCGGGAAGCTTCCTTCTTCACCAACATTCGCCAAAGTGCGTCGGAAGCTTACCTAGATTTTATAGATTGCCTCCAAGAAGCCATCAAGAGGCAAATAGATAATGAGAGAGCAGCTCAAACCCTTTTGTTGCAGCTGGCCTATGAGAATGCTAACAGTGATTGCAAAACTATTTTAGGGCCCCTGAGAGCTACCACTAGAGAAATCAGTGAGTTTATTAAGGCTTGCCAAGACGTAGGCACTGAGCAATATAAAGCCTTGCTCTTAGCCGCTGCTATTAGGGAAAATCCCAGATGTTATAACTGTGGGGAGACAGATCACTTTAGAAAGGACTGCCCCTCACCTTTGAAAGGGGGGAAGGGCGGTACCAAACCCCCTCCGGGGGACTGTCCGCGCTGTGGAAAAGGTAGACACTGGGCAAGAGAATGTTGCTCTAAGTTTGACAGCAATGGCCAGCCGATTCAGGGAAACTACCAAAGGGGTGTGTGCTCCAGCATCCCCAATCCCAATCGGAGACATCAGAACACCAATCAGTACAACGGAACTCGGGGAAATGTACAATTTCCAGTCTTCCCGCAGCCACCTGAGGAAGCTCAGGATTGGACCTGGTCACCACTGACCAACTTGTCTTAAAAGAACAGGACCAAATAATTGTAACTCCCACTGGCGTCTGGGGACCTTTGTCCCCCTGGCACAGTCGGCTTAATTTTAGGAAGATCTAGTATCACTACGAAAGGCATTTTCATTCAACCAGGAGTTATTGATTCAGACTATCAAGGGGAAATTAAAATCATGCTTAAAGCTTCTGGTTATAATGTTATTCCTGCCCAGACGTGTATCGCTCGGCTACTCTTACTACCCTACGTAATCCCCAAAACTCAAGATGTAGTAAGAGGGGAAGGAAATTTCGGCAGCACAAACGACCAGTTAGTCTTCTGGACAGAATCAATTAAGTTAAATAAGCCAATTTTGCAGATAAAGATAAAGGATAAGACTTTTCACGGCCTCATAGATACGGGGGCTGACATATCTGTTATTTCAAATCAATTCTGGCCCCCGGATGGCCTCTCACAGACAGCAGAACACCTGTCACTGGTGTTGGGGGGATTTCCCAACCACAGATCAGCGTATGGTCTCTGAAATGCTATGGACCAGAGGGACAGGTAGGAAGGATTCGACCCTATGTTTTACCTATGCCCCTTAATATTTGGGGACGTGATCCTCTTAGTCAGTGGGGGATGCAAATCTCTCTGCCTCCTTTTCCCTAGTGGCCACTGCTCTTATAACGCCCCTATTGCTCACTTGGCTCTCCGACACGCCGATATGGGTTGATCAGTGGCCGCTTAAGGGAGAGCGGCTCGAACAGACGTGCCTTCTAGTTAAACAACAATTAGATGCAGGACATATTGAACCTTCTAACAGCACACGGAAAACGCCTATTTTTGTGGTACCAAAGAAATCTGGAAAATGGAGACTTATTCATGATCTAAGGAAAATCAATGAATCCCTTCAGCCAATGGGCCCCCTGCAGCCAGGAATTCCAAATCCGGCCTGCATTCCAAAAGACTGGCCGCTTTTAATCATTGACCTGAAAGACTGCTTTTTCACAATTCCTTTAGCAAAGAGAGACAGGGAGCGATTTGCATTCTCCCTTCCGGTTGCTAACAACGCTCAACCTTTACAAAGGTTTCAATGGAAGGTCTTGCCTCAGGGAATGCTTAACAGTTCAACTATTTGCCAGCATTACGTCCATACCGCCACCCAGCCAGTAAGGTATCAGTTCCCTGACTCCATTATCTATCATTATACGGACTACATCTTGGTTGCAGCTCCCTCCCCAGAGATTTTAACAAAAACTGCTTCCTTTCTTAAAAATTCTATATCTGCTGCTGGGCTGATAATTTCCCCAGAGAAGATCCAGCATTCGGAACCTTGGAAATACCTGGGATATGTGCCATTTAACAAAACAATCAGACCCCAAGCGCTGCAAATTGACCCACCCAAAGATTTAACTCTCAATCACCTCCAGCAACTCCTTGGAGCAATCAACTGGGTGAGACCCAGCCTTGGAATACCAACTCAACAATTAACTCATCTGTTTGATACCCTCAAAGGGGACCCAGATCTTAACTCCCCCAGAAAATTGTCCCTTGAGGCCTTGCAAAAGTTAGCCCATAGTAAACCAGCATATTCAACAACGACAACTTACTAGGATTGACCCCCAGTTTCCTGTTCGGCTCTTTTGTTTCCCAACTTTAGGCACACTGATGGGTCTCATAGGACAATTGTCACCCCACCTAGCTATGATAGAGTGGATCTTTCTGTCCCATCAGCCAAAACGCACAATTACCACCTATATAACTGCATTATAACATCTTATTATTAAGGGACGTGAACGAACACAGCAGTTACTGGGAAACGATCCTGCCTTTATTCACGTCCCCCTAACCCAAGTCTATTTACAACTCACAGCTCAATCTCTCGAATTCCAATGTGCCATAGCTGATTTTATAGGAAAATTAGAGACTAACTTACCTTCAGAGAAATTGCTTCAGAATATCCCATTCCTTTGTATAAGGCTAGCAGAGAAAGTCAGCCCAGAGCCAATAACTGGAGCGAGAACTGTGTTTCTTGATGGGTCTGGAAAGACCAGTCGAGCTGCCATTTCTTGGCAAGAAGGAAAAACTTGGAAAAATCTTGTGTCCTCAGGACATCCCACTACCCAGAGAGCTGAGCTGTTTGCGGCCATTATGGCATTATGGCAATGGCCCCAGGAAGCACTGAACATAGTGTGTGACTCAGGGTATACTGTTTACACCGTTTTGCATATAGATCAAGCATTGGTTAAAACTTCAATAGACCCTCACCTACTTAGCCTGTTTTTAACCCTGTAGTCTCTTCTTGACAAAAGGGAACTTCCTCTTTTCATTACCCACATTCAGTCCCATTCAGGCCTGCCTGGCCCCCTGGTGGAAGGTAACAATAAAGTTGATACTTTAGTCAGCATTCTTAATGCCTTTCAACAAGCTGCAGATTCACATCAATTTTTTCATCAAAATAGCCAGGCACTTCGAAAACAGTTTAATATTCCTCGCTCCCAATCCAAGCAAATTATTAAAGAATGTCCTGACTGCCAAGCCCTTAGCAAGGCGCCTCCATCTACTGGAGTCAACCCTCGAGGACTAAAATCTCAAATAATTTGGCAAACAGATGTTACCCGTTACGCCCCTTTTGGAAAATTCAAATACATTCATGTTTCTATTGATACTTATTTCGGTGCTTTATATGCATCTGCTTTAACAGGAGAGTCAGCTAAAAATATACAAGCCCATTGGCTTGAGGCCTTTAGTCATTTAGGACGGCCAAGCAAATTAAAACTGATAATGGTCCTAGATACCTTGCACATTCTACTCAGGCCTTCCTCCAGCGTTGGAATATTCAGCATAAGACAGGAATTCCCTATAATCCAACTGGTCAAGCAATTGTAGAATGAGCTCATCATACCTTTAAGAACCTTCTTAAGAAACAAAAAAGGGGGAGCCATGAATCCTCCCCCCAAAATCTAATTATGTTAGCCATGGTTACCTACAACTTTCTAAATTGTGATGAGTCACTCCGTACTCCAATTGAGAAACATTTTCAGACAAAAGAGTCAAAACCACCTTACTCTCAGGTGTTACATAGGGATCTGCTGGGAGATGGCTCTTGGCAAGGCCCTGTAGATCTCTTAACATGGGGAAAGGGGTACGCATGTGTCTCCATTCCTACAGGTCCTTTCTGGCTACCAGCAAAAAGGATGAAGCCTTACCATGAGCGAAGTAGACACCAAGCTACACTTCCTGGAGATGAAAACTGACCGACTGACGAACCAGATGGCCCAGCTGACTCTGAACAACCAGAAGGAAGTCGGACCCCCATGCTGCCACCTGCGAATCCGGGTCCAATGACTGAGGAGGGTGGAGCCTGCTCCAATGACGGGGACCAAGGCCCTGGGGCCTCTTGCAGAGGGCAACAATCCCTCGGTGCCCCATAATCTTCCTTTTAAGCATGCCCCCACCACATGGGGTGACATTAAGGCTCTTAATGCTCAAGCCGAGGATATTCTTGCTGAAACTAAAGTAGAAGACACCCCAGAGAACAGGTTTATTGCTTATTTGGCAGTCCTATCGGCAAATTCGGCCAAAATTTTGCTTTTTATAGCTATCCTGCTCTGCCTAGGAGGGCAGGGTGTAACTGCTGAAACCAGTTCTTCGTATATCTATTGGGGCCACATTATGGATCCATCGGTGTTTAAACTACATACCTGGTGGGATGTTGAACCTCCCTTTTCCACTAACGATACTCAGTGGACTGGAGGAGTGTGGATGCCCCCTAGTGGCCCTTTGGAAGAGAACGAGCACTGGTTGCCGGTGCTAGAAAATACGGTTTATGTGGCTGAGCACCTGCCTGCCTGTTTTTCTGTCCTTTATGACACATTATGCTTCCCTTTAAAGGAGCAGCTCTATGCTGCAAACAGAGAGCAGAGCAGTAATCACTATCAGCTCTCCATGATAGCCATGGTTGGCCTGCGTGCCTGTGAAGGGATTTTTCATACTTGTAACCCCCCTCCGGTTCCTCCTTGTACTTTAGACACTACCCATAAAGACTCAGCTCTTTGGTCTTTATGCTGAGGACCGAACGCCACTGTTGCTTTTCTACGCCAAAGCCCTTTTATAATAGAGAATTGGGGAGCCAACTGGAAGATTGGCACAAAGACAGCTCCGGGTCAGCCTAAGAGATTTTATCTCCATTTGTGGTGGGAAGGGCCCGGCACTAGGGCACCTATAATCAGGGTTGTTTCTCCCAACTACACTAGCCCATGGCATTATAGTTCTTGGAAAATGGGCTTGCCTTTAATTACCAGGAAGCATTTCTATATAAAGGTTAGTTGTGACACAAAAAGTACCCTACTATGTTCTTACCAGAGTGACCCTCCAGAACTAGGCTGGGTCACGGTCTGTACCTCTCACCCCTACATGTTTTTGGCAGCCCCAGGGACAGCTCAAGTTCTTAATAGTGAATCTGCAAAGATCTATTCTCTACATGTCCCTGCAGGTTCCATATATGCCAGCTGCCTTACTCATCTAAATATTACTCAATTAAATATCACTACAGTTTATGTAGTTAGAAGACAGGCACAAGTTTGGGTGCCAGTTGATGTAACCCGAGAATGGGAGGACTCTCATGGCTTAGTAGTGCTTAACAATGCGCTGGCCTCAGTAGGAGTCCGAAGGTTTGTTGGCACCCTGATTGCCTTCATTGCCTCTGCAATCATTGTAGTGGCTACCGCTGCCACGGCAACTGCTGCCACGGCAACCGCCACCCTTGTTAATTCAGTTCAAACTGCCCATGCTGTAGATGTTCTTTTAACCAATACTACTTTAGAAATGATTCAACAGGCCCAGATTGATTAGGAAATCCTGACTCAACTTTCTGCGGTAGAATAAGCCCTCAACTGGATCGGGGAATGACAGGATGCGCTTGTGACTTGTCTGCAGCTAACCTGTGACCCTGGTTTCGCCAAGCTATGCGTCACTCCCCTCCTGTGGAATTCCAGCCAGTATACCTGGAGCGATATCCAGCACCACCTAAGAGGGGCTTTTTCTACTAATCTAAAAGGACAAATTGATAAACTGTTATTGGAATTGCATCAACAATTGTGGGACATCCAGCGCCTGACTAAACAGGAGGTGCTTGAAAGCCTCTGTGACAATCTCGGCTGGCTGAATCCCAAAACTTGGTTTGATGGTCTTAATCTGAGAATGTGGGTCTTTGGAGCCACTGGCTGCTTACTAATTATAGTGATGATCTGTGTGCTTCGCTGCATATGTAAATTATTCTCCCAGGGTTGTGCAAGGGACCAGCAAGTAGCAAGTTTCGTAGGTTTGATCCAGCTTCTGAGATCTCATAAGAAAAGAAGGGGGAGGTGAGGAGATTCTTTTCCCACGTATGGAAAAGCGTAGCCCTGGGATCACGCGTGAGCAAAGATTCCACGTGGAAAATCTCCCAAGCTGGCATACGCGGATTCATGTCCATGGAGAAAGGAATTCTTTGAAGGGAAATTTGGCTAAGAAATTTCTTAAGATTTACTGTCTTGCTGAGCCTCTCATCCCTGGATCAAGGGATTTATGTTAATGAATGCCCAAGGATCTTTCCTGCCACAATGTTTACCTTCCTGAATAATCAGCCTGCATATCTACCCCTTTTTGATGTGTCTTTCGGTATCTGTCTACCACCTAGTTTAAATCTGAGTTCTGCACATAGTTAATGAAGGCCATTCTGATGCGAATGTATCCTGACACTTCTAATAAAAAGCCAGGCTAAGCTACGTTCGTGGCCCTCTCCCACACGATAAGGGAAGGGTCTGTGGCCCCAGATTTCCTTTTCCTTGCGTGTCTCTGTGTGAGATTCATTCATGCGTTTGGTCACGGTCACCACGGATTTTGCGGGATGGAATCTGCGACACCCACGGACAAAAACTAAAGGGCGGGAATGGGGGGGGTGCAGGGCAGGGGGAATAGAGGGGGGAAAGTGGACAACTGCAATAACATAATCAATAAAATAAATTTTAGGACTTCCGCCAAGATGGCGGCGTAGGTGGACGCACTTCGCTGCTGCGCACAACCAGAGAGTTTAAACAATGAACTCAATAGTGAAAAATAAACAACCAGAATGGACAGAAACAAACTGAAGGGAAGTCCGACGCCCAGGAAGTGGGAGAGGAAGTACATCCAGGCCGGTAAGCGGGGCAGAACCAAGTGGAGGAGTGGAGTGAGAGGCAGTTTTCCCGGAGGGACTCACCCCGCGAGCGCCTAAACAAAACATGACCCCAAACAATGGGTGAACCCTGCAGGCCGGCAGCGTATTTGGAGAGGCCAGTGGGAACAAGCAGGGCTGAGACTAGCAGAGGAGGCAGTAAGGAACTGGGGAGTGGAGGGTAATAGGGAGCCGGCAGTGAATGGCAGTCGCCATAGTGCCCTCCCAGGCCCCGCCTCCAGAGGAAATGTCACAAAAAAAACGACCCGGGTTGCCGGGCACTGGTGAACACCTAAGAATCCGACAGGTGCGCCGAGATAAAAAGAATGAAAATGGCCAAAATAAAAGATCAGAACAAATTACAACTAATGGATGACGACATAGTCAACCTATCAGATGCTCAGTTTAAAACGCTGGTAATCAAAATGCTAACAAAACTGGAAGAAAGGTGGATGCAAATAAATGAACAAATGAAGAATACAATAAAGATAATGAGGGATGATCTACAGGGAACCAATAGGGAAAAAAAGGAAGCTGGAACTCAAACCAATAGTGTAGACCAGAAGGAAGACACAAGAATTAAAAAAAATGAGTAAGGACTCAGGAACCTCAGAGACATTTGTAAACGACCCAACATCCGGATCATAGGGCTGCCAGAAGGACAAGAGGAAGACCAAGAAACTGAACGTATTTTTGAACAGATAATGAAGGAAAACTTCCCAGATCTGGCAAAGGAAATAGGCTTCCTGGAAATCCAAGAAGCTCAGAGAACCCCAAAGAAGTGGGAACATGCAAGTCCAGGAAGCACAGAGAGTCCCAATTATGATGGATGCAAAGAGGCCCACTCCAAGACACACCACAATTAAACGGCCAAAGGTTAAAGATAAAAAGAACTCTTAAAAGCAGCAGGAGAAAAGAAGTTAGTTACCAGATGGTTGTCAGATGGGAGAGGGGAGGGGAAGAATGGGTGAAGAGGTGAGGGGATTATGAAATACGGATAGGTAGTTACAGAGTAGCTGTGGGGATGTAAAGTGCAGTATAGGAAATGGAGTACCCAAAGAACTTATACCCATGATCCATAGACATGAACAATGGTGGGGAGATTGCCTGAGGGAGTGGGGGGTGTTGGGTGCAGTGGGGAGTGGGGGGAATCAGGACAACTGTAATAGCATAATCAATAAAATATATATTTTTAAAAATAAAAATTTCTGGGTTTGCCAACACCAACCACAATGCAGTGGGCAGCCTGGTAGAAAAACAAGTCAGTCATGACAACTTCAATACCCAGAACTGGGCCAAGACAGGATGTGGGCAGCATTAGGAAGAATATCTCTAACAGTACTTTGGGCCAAAATGAACTAATGCACAGTCCAAGCCTCAAACTACTCTTGCCAGCCAGAAACCTGAGTGGACTTTTAAGTAGATTACTTACTGGCCCAGGAGGGTGGGATTTTGCTCTACTAATACTTCTTGATCAACTTATCAGGTCAAATGCAAACAAGTGCTGACAAAATACAGGGTCTTGGTAGTAGTAAGAAGTAAGGCTTGCTTGAGTGTGGTTGGTAGGGTGATAATATGGGTGTAATAATTTATAGTTTTAATTTGCACATTTCATCTAAAATGTTACATGGTATGCTTGAGTGTGACATTGTTATGTTACAGAATTACATGCTTATGATTTTGTAATAAAAAGACAGCATTATTTGAGCTGGACCTTGTATTACAGCAAGCCATGTGGCTAAAAGGATTGTATCCTGGGAACCCAGAAACTACCTGGGATACCATTAATGGATACATTTCCTTAGTAACTTGGTTTGTACTTCAGTCGGGACTTATTAGTCTTTTGCCCTTGCATCTTCAAAGTGTTAGCTGAATTTATATCTTCCAGACTCATCACATCAGGATGATGATGCTCCAGGATTTTCAACCAATCCCTAAGGAATCCGATGCCAACACTTTACAACATGCAGCATCCATGCCAGTCTCAGGAATTCCTCCCCAACCACTAAATGAGATAGGGCGAGAGTTTCATGGTTCTAAGCAAGCAGAGTCTAAAATCCCATTCCAGCAGGAAGTAGATACAGAAGATTGACCATCCTCCCTCAGCAACCCCAAAAAATAATTTTTGAGAACCATGTCTCTCAGGGGGAAGTTGAGGCAGGAGATAGAATAGGAAGCCCTGAGACACTGCAGCTCTCATCAATCAGCATCCTGATTTCCAAGGATTGCCTTCTGACACCTGATAATAATTAGTATTATGGTTTCCTCCCTGAGTGAGCAATCATGGAGGATTGTGGGAAACCACATGTGTAGAAGCTTAAGTAAAAACTTTATAAAACCTGTAACCCTTCAATAGAAGGAAGCCATTTCCTGGCCAGAGATGGCCTGCTTCCATGTCTTGGGAAGTATACTTTCCTTATTAAATTCCCCACTAGCTTTGCTTTACAATATCTGTGTGGTCAGTCCAATTCTTTGTTCACAACCACCAAGAACCTGGACCCCATCTCCATCTGCAACAAGGGGGATCCAGTACTAGGGGTTCAGGCCTCTCCACCTCAGATGCCGCTCTGTCACCAAGATGTCCACAGCTGTGAAAGTTAGAGGTGGAGGAGGCACACCAGGTCTTAGCTGCTTCAGCCCCAAAGTGCCATGCATTGTGGACACTGGAAGGAATTCCTCCACACTCCCAGGTGGGGGCAATCACAAGAGGCCCACAGAAATGTCTGAAGAGCTGGAAGCAGAGCAGGCCCTGTAAACTCTCAATGCCATATTCACTTATTTAGAGCGTAAACTCTGTGTTTTATTCAGGTCCTGATGAAAACCATTTTTGTTCATTTTGAAAGTTCTGGGACAATTTGCTGATATTAAGAAATTATTGTTACATGTGAAGTATTAAATAATGATATTGTCATTGTTTTGAGTTCTAATATTTAATTAACACACTGAAATATTTTTGGATGAAATGATATGATGTCTAAGATGAATGGGATGAATGTCCCAATTGTTTGGGAGGGAAAGGGGGGTGAAGGAAGAGATGAGAGAACTGGCATGTGTTAGTCACTGTTGAAATTGGGTGCTGGGTACCTGAAGGCTCATTACTTGCTCTAATTTTTTATATGTTTGAAACTTTAATAATAAAAGGCTTATCTATATAAATTTTGCACAATAAAATGTATATAGAGAAAAAGGCTAAAAGGTTATAAATCAAAATGCTAGCTATACACTTAAACTTACATAATACTATATGTCAGTTATAGCTCAATAAAAATAAATTTTTAAAAATACTAGCCCAAAATAATTCTGGCAGATGAGATTATAGGTAAGTTTTCTTTTTAAATTGCTCAACATCTTCTAAAATTTCTACAGAGAACACATAGCATGTTACAAATTTAGGGAAGAAAAATTAAGTCAAAGTAACCCACCCTTCCCATGGGAGAAGGTTTCTCTCAGGCTCCGCATGTGTACAGGTAACTTGGCATACCCAGGCACAAATCGTGGCCCTTATAGGCAAATGTGGTTCACTTGGCTGCAGTTCTCTTCTGAGAATCATGCCCAAGGAAGTCATCTAACACCTGAAATGACAACCAAGCTTCCTGCTTAAGGATGCCTTTGTTACGAGAGTAAAATCTTGGAGTCAGAGGCTATATCCAACAGCAAGGGCTTATCTTGGTGAAGAATGACACATTAGAACAATTGAATGGTAAGCAGCCATCAAAGTGGTGATTGTTGCATAGAAAGCCTAAAACTTAATGTGTGTGAACCAAGGTGGCACATCTGCATGTCTGACATGATTTCAGTTGTAAACATGTAGGAAATGAATGGAACCCAATAACCAGCCTCAAGGGACACCCATTAATATATTATTTTATTTAGTTTTTTGTTTAGGATTTTTTATTAAGCTTTTTATTTTTTACACTATTACAGAAGTCCCCCATTTTCAGCCCCTCTCCCTCCTCCACACAGTCCCCACCTTCCCCCTGGCCTTCACCACATTGTTGTCTGTGTCCATGGGCTGTGCACATATGCATATATGTTCTTTGCTAATCTCTTCCAGTCCTCCCACTCCCTCCCCTCTGAGATCTGTCAGCCTATTCCATGTATCCATGCTTCTGGTTTTCTTGTTTGTCATTTTATTTTGTTCATTAGATTTCTCATATGAGTGAGATCATATGGTATTTGTCTTTCTCTGACTGATTTATTTCACTTAGCATAATGCTCTCCAGGTCCATCCATGCTGTTGCAAAGGGCTAACATTACTTCTTTTTTATAGCTTCATAATATTCCAATGCACCATATCATTTTTATCTACTATCTGGGCACTTGGGCTGTTGTAAATAATGCCGCAGTGAATATAAGGGTGCATATATTTTTCCTGATGGGAATTTTTGTGTTCTTAGAATATATTCCCAGAAATGGGTTTGTTGGGTCAAATGGCAAATCGATTTTTAGTTTTTTGAGCAAACTCTGCAGTGTTTTCCACAGTGGCTGCATCAAACTGTATTCCTACCAACAGTGCACTAGGGTTCTCCTTTCTCCACATCCTTGCCAGCACTTGTTTCTTGATTTATTAATGGTAGACATTCTGGCAGGTGTGAAGTAATATTTCATTGGGGTTTGCATCTCTCTGGTGATTAGTGATGTTGAGCACTTTTTCATTTGTCTACTGGCCATTTGTATGTTGTATTTGGAGAAGTGTCTATTCAGGTCCTTTGCCCATTTTTCAATTGAATTGCTTGTCTTCCTGGTGTTGAGTTGTATAAGCTCTTTATATATTTTGGATATTAACCCCTTATCAGATGTATCATTGGTGACTTACGTTTAAGTCTTCTTTCCATTATGAGTTTATTCTTGTGTAGGTGTAACTTGGTGGTCAAGTTTCTTTTTTTTTATGTACCAGTCCAATTTTCCCAACATCATTTACTGAAGAGATGGTTTATATTCCATTGTATGCTCTTGCCTCCTTTGTCAAATATTAATTGAACACAAAGGCGTGGGTTGATTTCTGGACTCTGTTCTGTTCCATTGATCTATCCACTGCCTATTCTTGTGCCAGCACCAGACTGTTTTGATTACGATGGCTTTGTAGTATTGTTTGCAATCTGGTATCATAATCCCTCCACCTTTGCTTTTCTTTCTCATGATTGTTGAGGTTTTTCAGGTTATATTTTGTTCTGTATTAATTTTTGGAATATTTGTTCTAGATCTATGAAATATTTTAATAGGAATTACATTGAATCTATAGATTGCTTTGGGTAATGTGGACATTTTAAAATGCTAATTTTTCCAATCCATGAACATAGTATATGCTTCCACTTGTTTGTTTCCTCTTCGATTTTTTTCTTCAGTGTCCTGTAGTTATCTATGTCTTTTACCTTCCTCATTCAAGTTTATTCCTGGATACCTAATTTTTTTTGTTGCAATTATAAATGGGATTATTTTCTTAGTTTCCCTCTCTAAGAGTTCAATATCATGTATGAAAATACCACCAATTTCTGGATATTAATTTTGTGTCCTGCTACATTGCTGAATTCATTTGTTAAAATTAGTAGGTTTTTGGTGTGCAATATCATGTCATCTGTGAATAATAGCAATTTTACTTCTTCCTTTGCTTTAGGATGCCTTTTATTTCTTCTTCTTGTCTGATTGCTGTGGCTAGGACTTCCAGTACTATGTGGAATAAGAGAGGCAAAAGAAGACATCTCTGTCTTGTTACAGATCTTAAGGGAAACACTTGTAGTTTTTGCCCATTGAGTATGATGTTGGCTATAGGTTTTACATATGTGGCTTTTATTGTGTTGAGGTATGATCCCTCTATTTCCACTTTGCTGAAAAAATTTTTTTTTTAAATATTTTTTTTTAAAGATTTTATTTTTATTTTTTAGAGAGAGGGGAAGGGAGAGAGAAAGAGAGGGAGAGAAACAGCAATGTATGGTTGCCTCTCACATGGCCCTCATGGGGACCTGGCCCGCAACCCAGGCATGTGCCCTGACTGGGAATCGAACCGGGACCGCTAGGTTCCCAGCCCGCGCTCAATCCACTGCGCTACACCAGCCAGGGCTGCTGAAAATTTTTATCATTAATGGGAACTGAATTTTATCAAATGCTTTTTCTGCATCTATCTATATGATAATGTGATTTTTATCATTCAATTTGTTTATGTAATGTATCACATTTATTGATTTGCAAATTGTACCAACGATGCATCCCCAGGCTAAATCCCACTTGGTCATGGTATATGATTTGTTTAACACATTGCTGGATTCAATTTGCTAATACTTTGTTGAGGATGTTAGCATCTATATTAATCAGAGATATTGGCTTATAATTTTCTTTCTTTGTAGTGTTTTTATCTGATTTTGGAATTACAATAATGCTGGCTTCATAAAAAGAGTTTGAGGAGGACGACAGATATTATTTTTTTTCTTTGAATGTTTGGAAAAAAATCACCTGTGAAACAATCCCATCCAGGACATTTTGTTGGGAGTTTTTTGATTATTGCTTTAATTTTATTAGTTATAATCAGTCTATTCAGGTATTCTGATTCTTCCTGATCCAGTCTGGAAAGACTGTATGATTCAAAGACTTTGGCCATTTCACCCAGGTTGTCCGATTTGTTGCCATATAGTTAGTTGTTCATGGTATTTTCTTAAAGCCCTTTGTGTTTCTTCAGTCAGTTGTTATTTCTCATCTCTTTTAAATTTTTAAAAATTTTCTCCCCTTTTTAAAGATTCTATTTATTTATTTTTAGAGGGAGGGGAAGGAAGGAGAAAGAGAGGGAGAGAAACATCAATGTGTGGTTGCCTCTCATGTGGCCCCTACTGGGGACCTGGCCCACAACACAGGAATATGCCCTGACTGGGAATTGAACCAGCGACCCTTTGGTTTACAGGCTAGCACTCAATTCACTGAGCCACACCAGCCAGGGCTTTTTGCCTTTCTGTTGTTGTTGTTGTTGCGCAATTACAGTTGTCCCCATTTTCCCCTCCATTACTCTCCCTCGCCCAACCCACCCTCACCTCCCACATTCAATCCTCTCCTCCATCATTGTCATTGTCCACGGGTCCTTCATACATGTTCCTTGATGACCCTCCTCTTCCTTGTCCCATTACATTTCTGATTTTATTTATTTGGATCCTCTCCCTTTTTTAAAA
This sequence comes from Micronycteris hirsuta, assembly GCA_004026765.1. Taxonomy (NCBI): domain Eukaryota; kingdom Metazoa; phylum Chordata; class Mammalia; order Chiroptera; family Phyllostomidae; genus Micronycteris; species Micronycteris hirsuta. The sequence goes on along the minus strand of PVJI01009774.1, from coordinate 46,671 downwards.
ATTGTTTTACTGTTGTTCAAGTAAAGCTGTTGCCCCCCACAACTCCCCTGACCCCAGCCATCACCACCTCCCTCCCCTTATGACGCCCCCCCCTTAGTTTTGTCCATGTGTCCTTTATAGTTGTTCCTGAAAATTCTTCCCCCGATTGTCCCCATTATCCCCTCCCACCTCCCCTCTGGTTGCTGTCAGATTGTTCTTAATTTCAATGTCTATGGTTATATTTTGCTTGCTTGTTTGTTGTGTTGATTACGTTCCGCTTCAAGGTGAGATCAAATGGCATTTGTCCCTCACCGCCTGCTTATTTCACTTAGCATAATGCTCTCCAGTTCCATCCATGCTGCCACAACGGGTAGGAGTTCTTTCTTTCCTTTGCTGCATAGAATTCCATTGTGTAAATGTACCTTAGTTTTTTGATCCATCCATTTACTGATGGGCACTTAGGTTGCTTCCAGAACTTGGCTATTGAAAATTGTGCTTCTATGAACATTGGGGTGCCTAGGTTCTTCTGGATTGGTGTTTCAGGGTTCTTAGGATATAATCACAGCAGTAGAATTGCTGGGTCAAAAGGAAGTTCCATTTTTAGTTTTCTGAGGAAATTCCATACTGTTTTCCACAGTGGCTGCACCAGTCTGCATTCCCACCAACAGAGCACTACAGTTCCCTTTCCTCCACATTCTTGCCAACACTTGTTTGTTGCTTTGTTGATGATGGCCATTCTCACCAGTGTGAAGTGGTATCTTATTGTAGTTTTAATTTGCATCTCCCTGATGGCTAGTGATGCTGAGCATCTTTTCATATGCTCTGGGCACTCTGTATGTTCTCCTTGGAGAAGTGTCTGTTCAGGTCTTTAGCCCATTTTTTAATTGGGATTTTTGTCTTCCTGGAGTGGAGTTGTATGAGTTCTTTATATATTTTGGAGATCAGACCCTTGTCTGAGGTATCATTGGCAACTATGTTTTCCCATACAGTTGGTTCTCTTTTCATTTCAATGCTGTTTTCTTTAGTTGTGCAGAAGTTTTTTAATTTGATGAGGTCCCACTTGTTCATTCTGTCTTTTATGTCCCTTGCTCTAGGGAACATATCAGTGAATATATTGCTGCATGGGATATCAGAGATTTTCCTGCCTGTTTTCTTCTAGGACTTTCATGTGTCTCGACTTATATTTAAATCTTTTATGCACCTTGAATTTATTTTTGTGTATGGTGTAAGTTGGTGATCGAGTTTCATTTTTTTGCATGTAGCTGCCCAGGTCTCCCAACACCATTTGTTGAAGAGGCTATTTTTGCTCCATTTTATGCTTCTATCCCCTTTGTTAAATATTAATTGACCATAGAGACTTGGATTTATTTCTGGGCTTTCTATTCTGTTCCATTGGTCTATGTGTCTGTTTTTATGCCAGTAACAGGCTGTTTTTATTACAGTGGCCTTGTAATACAGTATTGTGATCCCTCCTACTTTGTTCTTCTTTCTCAAAATTGCTGCAGCTATTCGGGGTCCTTTATGGTTCCATATGAATTTTTGAAATGTTTGTCCTATATCTGTGAAAAATGTCAGTGGTACTTTAATATGGATTGTGTTGAATCTATAAATTGCTTTGGGTAGTATGGACATTTTGACAATGTTAATTCTTCCAATCCGTCAACATGGTACATGCTTCCATTTGTTTGTGTCTTCCTTAATATCTTTCTTCAGTGCTGTGTAGTTTTCTGAGTACAATTCTTTTACCTCCTTGGTTAGGTTTATTCCTACGTACTTTATTTTTATTGTTGCTATAACAAATGGGACTTTTCCCCCTGATTTCAGTTTCTGATAGTTCATTGTTGGTGTACAAAAATGCCTTTGATTTCTGAATATTGACTTTGTATCCAACCATTTACTCATTTATTAGATCGAGTCATTTTTTGGTGATGTCTATAGGGTTTTCTATGTACACTATCATGTCATCTGCAAACTATGACAGTTTTGCTTCCTCCTTTCCAACTTGGATGCCTTTTATTTCTTTTTCTTGTCTGACTGCTGTGGCTAGGACTTCCAATACTATGTTGAATAGGAGTGGTGAAAGCAGACATCCTTGCTTGTTCCTGATCTTAGTGGGAAAGCTCTAAGTTTTTGCTCACTGAGTATGATGTTGGCTGTAGGTCTCTCGTATATGGCCTTTTATTATGTTGAGGAATGCCCCCTCTATTCCCACTTTGCTGAGTGTTTTTTATCATAGATGGGTACTGAACCTTATTAAATGCTTTTTCAGCATCTATTGATATGATCATGAGATTTTTGTCTTTCTTTTTTTAATGTGATCTATTACGTTTATTGATTTGCAAATATTGTACCATCCTTGCATCCCTGGGATGAATCCCACTTGATCATGGTGTATGATCTTTTTACACCTACAATTTGCAAATATTTTGTTGAGGATTTTAGCGTCTATGTTCATCAGTGATATTGGTCTGAAGTTTCCTTCCTTTGTTATGTCTTTATCTGGTTTGGAGATTAGGATGATGTTGGCTTCATAAAAAGAGTTTGGGAATCTTCTGTCTTCTTGGATTTTTTTTGGAATAGTCTGTGAAGGATAGAGGTTAGTTCATCCTTAAAAGCTTTCTAGAATTCCCATGTGTAACCCTCCTGTCCAGGGCTTTTGTGTGTCAGGATTTTTTGATTACTGCTTCAATTTTTTCAGTTGTTACTGGTCTGTTCAGGCTTTCTGTTTCTTCTTCATTCAGTTCTGGAAGATTACATTTTTTCTAGAAATTTGTCCATTTCCCTTAGGTTTTCAAATTTCTTGGCATATAGTTCTTTGTAGTAATTTCTTACAATCCTTTGTATTTCTGTGGTATCAGTTGTAATCTCTCCTCTTTTATTTCTCATTGTGTTTATATGGGTTCTCTCTCTTTTTTTCTTGAGGAGTCTCCTTAAAGGCTTGTCGATTTTGTTTATCTTTCCATAGAACCAGCCCCTGGATTTATTGAGCCTTAGAATTGTGCTTTTAGTCTCTGTCATTTAATTCTGATCTGATCTTGGTTATTTCCTTCCTTCTACTTGCTCTGTGCTGTCTTTGTTGTTGTTCCTTGAGTTCTTGTAGGCGTAGGGTTAGGTTGTTTGTTTGAAATGTTTCTACCTTTTTTAGGTAGGCCTGTATTGCTATGAACTTCCCTCTCAGGACTACCTTTGCTGTGTCCCATAAGTTTTGGGTTGTTGTGAGTTCATTTTCATTTGTTTCGAGAAACTTTTTGATTTCTTCCTTTATCTCATTCTTGACCCATTCATTGTTTAATAGCATGATATTTAATCTCCATGAGTTTGAGTGTTTTTTAATTTTTTCCTTGGGGTTAGTTTCTAGTTTCTAGTTTTGGACGCCTGTGGTTGGAGAAAATGCTTGATATGATTTCAATTTTCTTGAATTTGTTGAGGCTTGTTTTGTGTCCTATCATGTGGTCTGTCTTTGAAAATGTTCAATGTGCATTTGAAAGGAATGTGTATTTTGCTTCTTTGGGATGAAAGGATCTCTATATATCAGTTAAGTCCATTTGATCTAGGACATCGTTCAATGCTGCAATATCTTTGTTGATATTTTGTTTGGGGGATCTATCCAGTTTTGACAGTGGGGCATTAAAATCCCCTACTGCAATTGTGTTGCTATCAATATGTTTCTTGAAGTCCTCCAAGAGTTTCTTGATGTATTTGGGTGCATATATATTTACAATGTTTACATCTTCTTCATCTTCTTGATTGATTCTTCCCTTGACTATTATGAAGTGACCTTCTGGGTCTCTTTTAATGGCCCTTTTTTTGAAGTCTATTTTGTCTGATATGAGTATTGCTACCCCAGCTTTTTGTCCTGTCCACTTGCTTGGAAAACTTGTTTCCAGCCCTTCACTTTTAGTCTGTGTAGGTCTTTTGTCCTGAGGTGGGTCTCCTGTAGGCAGCATATGTGTGGGTCATAATTTCTTATCCATTCAGCTATTCTATGTCTTTTGATTGGAGCATTTAATCCATTTACATTTAAGGTTATTATTGATAGGTACTTATTCATTGCCATTTTTTCATAACTGTGTTCCTCTCTCTCTCTCACTCTTTCTTGTTTTCCTTTTCTTAAAGCCGTCCCTTTAGCATCTCTTGCAGAGCTGGTTTGTGGGAGGTATATTCTTTGAGGGTTCTTTTGTCTGGGAAACTCCTTATTTGGCCTTCCATTTTAATTCAGAGCCTTGCTGGGTAGAGTAGTTTTGGTTGCAAGCCCTTGGTTTTCATTACTTGGAATAACCTTGCCATTCCCTTCTGGCTTGGAGCATTTCCATTGAGAAGTCAGATGCTAGTCTTATCGGGATTCCCTTGTGTATTATTCCTGTTTCTCTTTGCTGCCTTTAAGATTCTCTCTTTGTCTTTGAATTTTACTATTTTAATTATGATGTATCTTGGAGTGGACCCCTTAGGGTTCATGTTGATTGTGATTCCCTGTGCTTACTGCACATATATCACATTTTATCTCTCATATTAGGGAAGTTTCCCATCTTTTAATTTTTCAAACAGGTTTTCTATCCCTTGCTCTTCCTCTTCTCCTTCTGGTAACCCTATTATATGGATATTATTATGTTTCATGTTGTCCTGCAGTTCCCTTAACACCTCTTTATTCTTTCTGAGTCTCTTTGCCTTTATTGCTCTTTTCAGGATTTTTTTTTTTTTGCTTTGTCCTCCAGCTTGTTGATTCGATCCTCTGCTTCATCTAGCCTACTTTTTTTGTTTTTTTTATTCTCTTTTTTCTCGTTTTCTGAATGCTTGATTTTTTAAAAAATATTTTATTGATTAAGCTATTACAGTTGTCCCATTACCCCCTCTTTATTCCCCTCCACCCCACAAACTGCCCCCCTCCACTTTCCCCCCTTTAGTTCTTGTCCATGGGTCATACACATAAGTTCTTTGGCTTCTACGTTTCCTATACTATTCTTAACCTCCCCGTTTGTTTTCTACCTACTGTTTATGCTGCTTATTCTCTGTACCTTTCCCCCCTCTCTCCACCTCTCACTCCCCTGTTGATAACCCTTCATGTCTTACATAAATCCCTTTAACATTTCATATAATAAATGCTGTGTGATGATGAACTCCTTGAACTTGACCTTATCTGAGAAGCACTTTATCTGCCCTTCCATTCTAAATAAAAGTTTTGCTGGATAGAGTATTCTCTTTTTTTTTTAAATTTTTTAAAAAGATTCTATTTATTTATTTATTTATTTATTTATTTATTTATTTATTTTAGAGAGAGGAGAAGGGAGGGAGAAAGAGAGGGAGAAACAGCAATGTATGGTTGCCTCACACATGGCCCTCAGTGGGGACCTGGCCCACAACCCAAGCATGTGCCCTGACTGGGAATTGAATAAATAAATAAAATCCTTTAAAAAATGGCGGGTGGGTTACAGTTGCCCATGTTACAATTCCCCACTGTTATAAACTGAATTCTCTTTAGCTCTGAAAGTCAAAGGACACTTGCTTCCCCAACCCAAATAGCCAATGAGTGACCCCTGAGTTGTTCAGACCTGAGTCTGGAGGGAGTAGCGGAAACAGGTGCCGTGAAATGTCTTGGGCAGTAGTACAGCTGATCCCAGAGAAGCTGGAGGGAGACGCAAGAGAAATGGCAGGGAGCCCTGAAATGGGTTCACCCCAAGAGGAACCCGTGCCCTGGAAAGCATCATGGGTCCGGTGGCACCAGGTAAGCTCTCGCTGGCCCTCACTTGGGTATTCTGAGGTGACAAAGGATCTTTGTGCAGTTGCCTGAGGAAAATCTTCTCTAGGGTGTAAAGTAGTCCTATAGAAATTTTCACCACATGGCTTGTCTGGAGATGTGCATGTCAGGGATAGTTTTCTCTAGAAGTTTGTTCAGGCTACAGATCTCATAATTGACATGGAAAATCCTGCCTCCCAGGTTGTCAAGCCCCAAGACAGGGAGACTGCCATTAGTACTAAGGTGACCAAGATGAGGATGCTCTGATTCTTCTAAATTAATCTCATGTGTGCACAACTAGAAAAACCCAGGTATAAAATTAAGCAGAACAAATGAAAAAAATGATCAAAGACTGTCTCAGAACTTAAAAAGGGCTACACTCTAAGCTGAAGTGAAACTGTAGAAGGATTTATGAGAGAGAGAGAGAGAGAACTTAGATGGATTGACCTATGATGTGGTTTAGGTGTCAACCCAATTCTTTGAGGTATTAAAAATGGCTGTCCTTATTTTACAAGGGGAGGGTCATTTGGAACTTGACTTGTGAAGTACAGATATAAATTGTAAATGCTCTTGGGGAAAATTTTGTTTCAATTGTTTTTTTTAAATAAATTACTGAGTTTTTCTTTTGTGGCTAAAAATTCTGTGTGTGTGTATGTGTGTGTGTGTGTGTGTGTGTATGTTGTAAATGTGAGATTGTTACCAAATGGGGTCTGGGCCCAGAGTAGATCTGCCTTGGGCCCACTGGTAGTGTGTGGATTCTTGACTTCATGTAGGAAATATCTCAAAAACTGAGTCAAGGTGACTATGAGGATACAGTTATTAAAGCTGAGTACAGTGAAACAAAGGAAGGGCTTAAGGTAGGAGAAGCAACAGGAAAAAGAGAAAAAGGGGGCTTTGAAGACACATTCAGGAGGTAATCCTGGGACAAGCTGCTGCTGCCCACTGCTCCCCTGGTTGCAAGTCTCAAGGCTGGGGTGTACTCTAGCATAAGTGTACTGTGGGTACAGTATGTTTCTTGAGGTTGGGGTCAGAGAAACAAAGGAAAGGTTAAGGTATAAGAAGCAACAAGAGAGAGCCTAAGCAGGACTTCTTTGGCTCACTAAGAAATTAAAGTCTCAGTGACAGAAATGAGCTCACTGGGAAGTAAGAGGAAAAGGAGGCCTTGGAGCCAGGTTCAGGGGGCGAGCCTGAATAAGTTTCTGGTGCCCACTGCTTCCCTGGTTGTAAGTCTCATGAAGACCCTTAGAGTGCAGGAGAAAAAGAGCAGAGATACCAGGTGTGGGTGTGCTCTAGTGAGAGTGTGCCATGGATTCTTTGTCTCGAGGGTTTTTATCTTTCTTTGCCTGGTGGGAATTCTAGGGGACATCGCAGGGGAGGGTCTTAACAAAATTTGCATTAGCTTTCCAGGTGTGTCCTTCAATATGCTGTTTCATCAAAATGTGTGTGTAGAGGGGTCAGAGGTTATTTTCTTGTTAGTTTCATTTAAAAAATATTTTATTTATTTATTTTTAGAGAGAGGGGAAAGGGAGGGAGAGAGGGAGAGATATATCAATGTGTGGTTGCCTCTTACATGCCCTGCACTGGGGACCTGGCCCACAACCCAGGCATGTGCCCTGACTGGGAATGGAGCCAGCAACCCTTTGGTTCACAGGCCAGTGCTCAAGCCATTGAGCCACACCAGCCAGACTTGTTACTTTCATTTTTAAAGAACATCATCAAGAATGTCATTGAAGAGGGACAGGACTGAGACCATTCTGTCCTAGAATGATCTGAAAGGTGTAAACCATTTGTTCCTTAGTGTCCTCAGGGAAGATAAAACCTTGTGATTTATTAGCTGCCTGTAAATGGCTCATATTATTTGGCCTTCTTTAATTCCTTTGTCTCAGTTTCCCTTATCCCACCTCTCAAGGAATCTCTGTAGCTTCTTACTATCCTGCCTCAAAAAAATTTTCTGCCTTTGGATGATATTGTAAAAATTAATTTAAGGCAAGTACTTCTAAGATTTGAGTAAAGGAATTTCGTGCTCCCACAGTGGGGACTTGTAGCCCTATGTTTTCACGTGTGCAGGAGCAAAGTCTCCCATGGAACATAAAGTCGGCATGCATGGACCCACGAGTAGGGTAGCAGAATTTTCTGTGGGGAAATCAGGTTGACGTATTTCTTAGATTTAAAATCTTGCTACTGCTGAAACCTCCCTGCTACCTGGATCAAAAGGTCTTAGGCTAATGTATCTTCCTGGCCAGTGTTTGTGGTTCTTTAGAAATCAGCCCAAGTCTGTTGCTCTTCCATTTGCATATCTCTCCTTTTGATGTACCTTCCTGATCCGTCTACCACCCAACTCAAATCTACAATCTATGCATAGTTAATGAAGACCATTTTGATGTGAATGTGCTCTGAAACAACAAATAAAAGGCCGGGCTAAACTATGCTCAAGGTCCTCTTCCATATGATAAGGGTGGAGTCGCATGGTCCCGGATTTCTATTCCTGCGTGTTTCTGTGTGAGACTTTTTATGCATTCAGTCATGGCCAACATGAATCCTGAGGGTCAGGATTCACCACAACTGAGTATTTTAAAATTCTCAGAAATGTAGAAACTAATTCAAGTACTTTTCAAGTTCATATGATCTATGATTAATTGCTAATCAATAAAAGCTGTGTTCTGTGGATGAGGCCAGCTAGGAGCAGAAATGCTTCCAGCCCCTCCTCAAAATGGGTACCCTCTTAATAAAAACCTATTTCCTTCCCCACAAATCTTTGTGTTATGCTTGTACTGGGCAGTGAAAAGCAGCCAGACCCCAGGCTGCCCAGTTATATGAAGATGAATGTAGACCTTGCCCTCACTCTGCCAGTGACTGGTACCAAGCCCTGGAAGACAGGGACCAATTTGAGATTACAGGAGGGAGTCCAGCTTTTGTGGGAAATGTCAAAGGAAGGCTTCTAAAGGAAATTTGCCCTTGATCTGAGCCCTAAAACATGGATAGAATTTGGAAAGAGATAAGAGAAACTTACTCAGAGGTCTGAAAGTTAAATGCAAATGTCATTTCATAGAAAGCATTTAGGTGAAGGTGACATAAATCCCAAACTATAGTAGCTTGAATAATAAGGACAATGAAATATGCAAAGTGAAGAAAAGTTAAGAGGCAGCTAGTTCCATAGATCAATGGAGCCCCAGGCTTCTTCCATCCTGTTTTGCCCTCTTAGTGTAGCTTTTGTTCTTTAGCTTATTGCCTTTTCACTGAAAGATGGCTGCCTCAGCTCCAGCCATCACACCATTTTACTACCACCTTCAAAGGCCAGAGGTAATGTAGGTGTATCAGGAGGATCATCTTTCCAAGTCTTCCCTTACGTCTCACTGCTCAGAAGAATGGCAATGGAAAATGGAATTCTATGACTGGGTTAGACCAGTTGGGATTTGTCCTCTGGAGCTGAGCTGTCTAAGAGAACTTCGGTGATGATGGACATGTCTAGATCTGTGCTGCCCCTTTGGTGCCCACTAGTCACATGTGGCTACTGAGCACTTGAACTGTATGTAGCTAATTGGACTGAGAAATTAAATTTTTATTAAATTTAATTTTAGTTAATTTACATTTAAATAGCTGCATATGGCTAGACACTACTGTAATGGACAGCATAGCTCTAGAGGCTTGGCACCTTGCCTCAGTTGAATAAGGCCTTAGTTTGGTTATTTGGGGAGAAGGCAGATGGTTGCTGACAGAGCAACCAATGGGCCTGTTAGGTGTGTGTTAGAAATCAGGTGTGTGTGATAGTGAGTGGGGTAGGAAAGAGGCATCAGAGAAGGGTGTGTGACCTTAAACACTTCTGGCTCTTTCCCAAAGGTTGGAGAGAACTCACCCCAGGAGTGGATCTGCGTGCTGGATTTACTGCTTGCAGACTTTCAGTCCCCTCTGAGCTCTGTGGAAAGAGCAGCCTCCTCTGCAGCATTTCTAGGCCTTTGATTTCCTGCCTCCACTAAAAGTTCTGATCCCTCTTCAGGTTTCTCCAGCTGAGGGCCTTTTTCCAGAGCATGAAGGAATTGACACAAAGCACAATTCCAAATGTCATTTATCCTCTCCTCAATCACACTCTTAACCTGTCCCTGGCCCCTCACACCAGAGTGTTGAGACTGGAGGAGTTAATCATAGGTTCATTGTTGTGGAAATGTGCATGTAAACCTTCAGGGAGTTGCACCTCTAGCCTGTTTCACAGGTGAGCAAGGTGAGGGTGTCCCGCTGAGCTGGAAGGTGGGACATGCATTTGTCCCTGCTCACTCAGAGCAGCAGGATCTCTTCTGTGAGGCCTCTGGAACCAGAGCTGGCAGCAGCCGCAGTCATAACTCAGGGAAAGTCAATGGAAATGTTGTTTGGGTGTATTTTTTTTATTGTTCTTCAATTACAGTTGTCTGCATTTTCTCCCCTTCCCTCCCTCTCCCCAACCCATCCCATCCCAACTCCCTCCCTTGCTTCCCCCTCCCCCTTGGTTTTGTCCATGTGTTCCTGAAAACCCTTCTTCCCATAGTCCTCTCCCCCCTTCCCTTTAACTACTGTTAGATTGTTCTTAAAATTTCAATGTCTCTGGTTATATTTTGCTTGCTTTTTTCTTTTGTTGATTAGGTTCCAGTTAAAGGTGAGATCATATGGTATTTGTCCCTCATTGCCTGGCTTACTTCACTTAGCATAATGCTCTCCAGTTCCATCCATGCTGTTGCAAAGGGTATAAGCTCCTTCTTTCTCTCTGTTGCGTAGAATTCCATTGTGTAAATGTACCACAGTTTCTTGATCCACTCATTTGCTGATGGGCACCGAGGCTGCTTTCAGCCCTTGGCTACTGTAAATTGTGCTGCTATGAACTTTGGAGTTCATAGGTTCTTTTGGATTGGTGTTTCAGAGCTCTTAGGGTATAATCCCAGTAGTGGAATTGCTGGGTCAAAAGGCAGATCCATTTTTAGTTTTCTGAGGAAATTCCACACTGTTTTCCACAGTGGCTTCACCAATCTGCATTCCCACCAACAGTGCACTAGGGTTCCCTTTTCTCCACATCCTCTCCAACACTTATTTGTTGATTTGTTTATGATGGCCATTCTGACAGGTGTGAGGTGGTATCTCATTCAGGATTTATTTTGCATCTCACTAATGACTAGTGATGCTGAGCATCTTTTCATATGTCTCTGGGCCCTCTGTATGTCCTCCTTGGAGAAGTGTCCGTTCCAGTCTTTTGCCCATTTTTTAATTGGGTTTTTTGTCTTCCTGGAGCGGAGTCATGTGAGTTCTTTATATATTTTGGAGATCAAACCCTTGTCTGAGGTATCATTGGCAAATATGTTTTCCCATGTGGTTGGTTCTCTTTTTATTTTAATACTGTTTTCTTTAGCCATGCAGAATCTTTTTATTTTGATGAGGTCCTATTTGTTTATTCTTTCCTTTATGTCCCTAGCTCTAGGGGACATTATCAGTGAAGATGTTGCTGCATGGAAGGTCTGAGATTTTCCTACTGATGTTTTCCTCTAGGACTTTTATGGTGTCATGACTTATATTTAAATCTTTTATCCACCTTGAATTTATTTTTGTGTATAGTGTAAGTTGGTGCTCAAGTTTCATTTTTTTACATGTAGCTGTCCAGATTTCCCAACACCATTAGTTGAAGAGGCTATTTTTACTCCATTTTATGCTGCTGCTCCCTTTGTCAAAAATTAATTGGCCATAAAGGCTTGGGTTTATTTCTGGGCTCTCTATTCTGTTCTATCTGTCTATTTTTATGCCAGTACCAGGCTGTTTTGATTACAGTGGCCTTGTAATGTAGTTTGATATCAGGTATTGTGATCCCTCCTACTTCGCTTTTCTTTCTCAAAATTGCAGCAGCTATTCAGGGTTGTTTATGGTTCGATATAAATTTTTGAAGTGTTTGTTCTATATCTGTGAAATATGTCATTGGCACTTTGATAGGGATTGCATTGAATCTATAAATTGCTTTGGGTAGTATGGACATTTTGATGATGTTGATTCTTCCAATCCATGAGGACGGTATATGTTTCCATTTGTTTGTGTCTTCCATGATTTCTCTCTTCAGTGTTGTGTAGTTTTCTGAGTACAGGTCTTTTACATCCTTGGTTACATTTATTCCTTGGTTTATTTTACCTCCTTGGTTAAAATACCTTGGTTAGGTATTTTATTTTTCTTGTTGATATATCAAATGGGATTTTTTCCTGATCTCTGCTTTTGATGTTTCATTGTTGGTATACAAAAATGCCTTTGATTCCTGGATGTTGACTTTGTATCCTGCTGTTTTGTCAAATTCATTTATTAGGCTGAGTAGTTTTTTGGCAGAGTCTATAGGATTTTCTAGATACACTATCATGTCATCTGCAAACAATGACAGTTTTGTTTCCTCCTTTCCAATTTGGATGCCTTTTATTTCCTTTTCTTGTCTGATTGCTGTAGCTAAAACTTCCAATACTATGTTGAGTAGAAGTGGTGATAGTGGACAACCTTGTCTTGTTCCTGATCTTAGTGGGAAAGATTTTAGTTTTTGCCCATTGAGTATGGCTGTAGGTCTCTCATATATGGCCTTTATTATGCTGAGGAAAGCTCCCTCTATCCCTACTTTGCTGAGTGTTTTTATTATAAATGGGTGCTTGCAGAAGGCCTGCTTACTGCACTTCTTTGGGTACACCAAAGGAGGGACGGCAAGGCGGTATGAATGAGTCCGACACTTTTTTTCTTTGGTGTCTTAGGCCAGTTTATTGAACCTGAGAGACCAGCTTTCTTGCCAGTCTCTTAGCCTAAAACTGACTAACTGACTAAACAAAGGAGCTATCTCTATTTTAAAGACAAGGCATTTTTTTACAACAGTAGTGATAAAAAGCAGACACACATCTCTCACTATTAGTAAAGAACAGCTGCAAGTCGCAATTCACTAAGAAATAACACATGTAGCAATTAAAAAGACTATAAATTCTACTCATGTTAAACAAATGGGTATTCTGATAAGGAATTATCCTCAAACAGCTAGAAATAATATCAGTACTAACTATTTTAAGCACTAATAATTGGCTAGACATATATATATATTTTCTTAGGTCCTAGATAACTCTAAATTAGTAATTAGAAATATATGTGGAGGTAAGTCTTTGTGCTTAGGAAATTTGAGAGAGAGATGTCATCTAATTCAAGGTACTTCTAACCCAATTAGCTGTTCTTTGAAGTATAAACATTTGCCAGTGTCCTTAGAATCCTAAGCAACAGATGGTCCTTATTTACAACTTTCTGAAGTATAAATCATAACTAACATTTATGGCTATTCACTAAATTTCCTAGCTATTAAAATCTTTTCCTCTATCTCTGGTCTAAAGAAAAATGATAAATTGCTGAATTTCAGGGAGAATGGTTTAACATATTTTTAGTAATGACTTCTCCCAGGCCTCTCTCATCAATTAACAGACTGCTTTGCTTTTTGCATTGAGGCGGCTTGGCTTGCTAAATGGCTAATCTCTCCTTAACCCTTTCATGTGTGGGTAATTGGCTAGCAGTTAGAAGCATTTTTTTTAGAGGTCAATGAGCATTGCCACAGCTACATCATGCAAGCCATAAGCTAGACTTGAGAGAACTGCCCCTGGTCGCCTCCCACTGTGCAGAATGGCGTCCCACCCATTCTGACTGTGCCAAGAAATGGGTGTGGGTTGGTTCTCCACAAATCAGTGTCTATGGATCTGGTGTAGGCTGGCCCGCAACAGGTGCTGTACCTTATTGAATGTTTTTTCGGCATCTATTGATAGGATCATGTGATTTTTGTTTATGTGATGTATTACGTTTATTGTTTTGCGAATATTGTACCATCCTTGCATCCCTGGGATGAATCTCACTTGGTCATGGCGTATGATCTTTTTAAGGTATTGCTGGATGCGATTTGCCAGTACTTTGTTGAGGATTTTAGCGTCTATGTTCATCAGCGATATTGGCCTGAAGTTTTCTTTCTTTGTTGTGTCTTTATCTGGTTTTGGGATTAGGATGATGCTGGCTTCATAAAAAGAGTTTGGGAGTCTTCTATCATTTTCAATTTTTTGGAATAGTTTGTGAAGGATAGGGGTTAGCTCTTCCTTAAATGCTTTGTAGAATTCTCCTGTGGAACCTGGTCCAGGGCTTTGGTGTTTTGGGAGTTTTTTGATTACTGCTTCGATGTCATCTGCTGTTATTGGTCGGTTCAGGCTTTCTGCTTCTTCACTGAGTTTTGGAAGATTATATTTTTCTAGAAATTTGTCCATTTCACCTAGGTCTTCAAATTTCTTGGCATACAGTTCTTCGTAGTAGTTTCTTACAATCCTTTGTATTTCTGTGGCATCAGTTGTAATCTCTTTCATTTCTGTTTGTGTTTATTTGGGTCTTCTCTCTCTTTTTCTTGATGAGCCTGCTTAAAGTCTTGTCAATTTTGTTTATCTCTTCATAGAACCAGCTCCTGGACTCATTGATCCTTAGAATTGTGCTTTTAGTTTCTATGCGATTTAATTCTGCTCTGATCTTGGTTATTTCCTTCCTTCTACTTGTTCTGTGCTGTCTTTGTTGTTGTTCCTCGAGTTCTTGTAGGCGTAGGATTAGGTTGTTTGTTTGAAATGTTTCTACCTTTTTTAGGTAGGTCTGTATCGCTATGAACTTCCCTCTCAGGACTACCTTTGCTGTGTCCCATAAGTTTTGGTTTGTTGTGAATTCATTTTCATTTGTTTCGAGAAACTTTTTGATTTCTTCCCTAATCTCATTCTTGACCCATTCATTGTTTAATAGCATGCTATTCAATCTCCATGATTTTGAGTGTTTTGGGGTTATCTCTTTGGGGTTGATTTCTAATTTGGGTCACTTGTGGTCAGAGAAAATACTTGATATGATTTCAATTTTCTTGAATTTGTTGAGGCTTGTTTTGTGTCCCATCATATGGTCTATCTTTGAAAATGTTCTATGTGCATTTGAAAAGAATGTGTATTTAGCTTCTTTGGGGTGAAAGGCTCTATGTATATCAGTTAAGTTCATTTCATCTAGGGCATTGTTCAATGCCACAATATCTTTGTTGATATTTTGTTTGGAAGATCTGTCCATTTTTGACAGTGGGGTATTAAAATCCCCTACTGCAATTGTGTTGCTGTCAATATGTTTCTTGAAGTCCTCCAAGATTTTCTTGATGTATTTGGGTGCTCCTATGTTGGGTGCATATACATTTACAATGTTTATGTCTTCTTGGTGGATTTTTCCCTTGAGTCTTATGAAATGTCTTTCTGGGTCTCTCTTTATGGCCCTTTTTTTGAAGTCTATTTTGTCTGATATGAGTATTGCTACCCTAGCTTTTTTTCCTGTTGTTTGCTTGGAAAAATTTCTTTCCAGCCCTTCACTTTCAGTCTGTGTAAGTTTTTTGTCCTGAGGTGGGTCTCTTGTAGGCAGCATATGTGTGGGTCATAATTTCTTATCCATTCAGCTATTCCATGTCTTTTGATTGGAGCATTTAATCCATTTACGTTAAAGGTTATTATTGATAAGTACTTATTCATTCTGCCATTTTTTTGTACCTGTGTTCCTCTCTCTCTCTCTCTTTTCCTTCCTTTCCTTAAAGTAGCCCCTTTAGCATCTCTTGCAGAGCTGGTTTGGTGGAGGTGTATTCTTTTAGAATTCTTTTGTCTGGGAAGCTCCTTATTTGGCCATCTATCTTGATTGAGAGCCTTGCTGGGTACAGTAGTCTTGGTTGCAGGCCTCTGGTTCTCATTACTTGGAATATTTCTTGCCATTCTCTTCTGGCTTGGAGCATTTCCATTGAGAAGTCAGCTGCTAGCCTTATCGGGGCTCCCTTGTATGTTACTTCCTGTTTCTCCCTTGCTTCCTTTAAGATTCTCTCTTTGTCTTGGAATTTTGCTATTTTAGTGATAATGTGTCTTGAAGTGGGCCTCTTTGGGTTCCTCTTGATTGGGACTCTCTCTGTTTCCTAGATTTGTGTGACTTTTTCTCTCATCAGATTAGGGAAGTTTTCCATCATTACTTTTTCAATCCATTGCCTTCTTCTCCTTCTGGTATCCCTATTATATGGATATTATTATGTTTCATGTTGTTCTGCAGTTCCCTTAATCTCGCTTCCTTCTTTCTGAGTCTCTTTTCTTTTTCTTGCTCTTTCTGGGTGTTTTTTTCTACCTTGTCCTCCAGCTTGCTGATCTGGTCCTCTGGTTCATCGAGCCTGGTTTTGATTTCTTCTAGTGTGTTCTTCAGTTCAGAAATTGTATTCTTCATTTCCTCTTGGCCCTTGTTGATAGTTTCTATTTCCTTTTTCATGTTGATGTAGTTTGCAGTGAGTTCATTGTAGTTTCCCTGTAGTTTCTGGTAATTCTCTGTGAGCTCATTGAGTTTCCTTATAACCATTGCTTTGAACTCAGTATCTGATAGTTGACTTGCCTCTATTTCATTTAGAATTCTTTCTGGGGCTTCCTCCTTTCCTTTCATTTGGGGATTGTTTCTTTGTCCTCCCATTGTTTGTGAGACTTCTTGTTAGCCTCTGCTTCTTAAGTTGATCTTCTCTGACTCCCTGTGTTTATTCTGTGGTAGGAGACCTGTGAGATTCAGTTGTGTAGTCTCCTTAATCTCCTGAACTTGCTGCTCTTGGACTGTCGTGTATGTTGGCTCTCTGGATGTCTTTGGGTTTTGATTGTTGTTGGGTCTTTCTTTGGTTGGTCTTTTCCTCCAGCTGGTTGACTGAGGTCACTCCATCCACCACACCTTGCATTCTGTTGTACAGGTGTGGACAGGTTGTGTTGAAGCTGATTCTTCTGTGTGAACAAGGTTTTGAAGCTTCTCTCTCACTCTTGTTCAGTTGTTTGTTGTGGGTAATTTCTCCACCAATTGGTTGTATTTCCAGGTCAGTCCTGGATTGAGGTTAGTGTGGGTTCTAGTCCCTCCTTCACCTTCTTCCATTGTTTTCTGTTGATGGTCCCTTTGTTGTTGGATTTCCTCTCCTAGCAGGTGTACTGGTGTTCACTGCTCCCACCTTGCAAGTTCTCTGGAGTAGCAAAGTGAAATTTTTCTCACTGTCTGTTTTTTGGAATGACCCATTTGGGTCTAACTCTGGTTTTTTCACAGCTCCAGGTTTTAATGTCTCACCTGTGGGAAAAGAAGAGAAGGAAAAGAAAAAAATGGAGGAGGAAGGAAGGAAGTAGGAATAAAAAAAAGAAAGGAAGGAAGGAGGAATTAAAAAGAAAGAAGGAAAGAAAGGAAGAAGGAATTAAAAGGAAATTTTTTAAATAAAAAAAGGAATAAAAATAAAAAAAGATAAAAAATAAAAGAGGGAAGGAACAAGGACTAATACAGGAAAGAGAGGACGAAAGAATAAAAAAAGAAAGATGGACAGAAAGGAAGAAAGAATTTAAAAAAAAAAGCCTTCTGCTGGCTTTAAACCGGTCAGACCTGTTCTTCTTGTCTTCCTGGCTGTGTCAGGCTGGGAAGGTGTTGGTTTCGCTTTTCTCCCTTCCTGAGACACACTCTTCGCTGTTGTCCAGACTCCAGCCCAGTTTCTAGGTGCCCTTCTGCGCTAAGCCTAGGCCTTTTGTCCACCAGTTGTGCTGTCCTTGAGGTGCACCAATTAGGGGCAACTCACACACCACCTTCTTGCTCTTTGCTGGCCTAGATGCTAGGGACTCTCAGCATCCCTTCCAGGTAGTTTAGCCCCACACTGAGTCGTCTTTTCTTGGACTGCAGCTCCCCTCTGTGGGGCACTTCTGCCTATCTCCTACAGAGCCATCAGCCCTGCAGGGGCTGGGCGGGAGGTGCTTCATCCTGGTGCCACAACATAAGTGTGAGTTCCGTGGACCTGTGTGCACCACCCCCGGTGCTACTGAAGTGAGTGTGGGTGGGCCACTGCCAGGTTGCAGATCACCAGGTGCACACAGTCCCCAATTCTCCTGGACTGGGCTCAGGCAAGCCGCTGCTGGTCCGGGGCCGGGGTGGGGGTGGGGGCGGAGGTAGGGGGGCCTGGTTGTGCACCTTCCTAGTTATTCTGGAGTGTGCGTGGGTGGGCCGCCCTGGGCTGCCGATCACCAGGCGCGTACCAACCCTGACCCAGGGACTGCGGGAGGCAGGGGCGTAGGAGGCGGACGGCTGCTGCAGAGAATTCCCCAAACAGTCGCGGAGTACCTCTTTTTTTTCTCTACTTTTCTTTTTGAAAAATTCTTCCTGTTTAAGCCCACTGGTCCAGACAAGCACCTGGCCACTCACACAGCCCAGCCTGGCTCTCTCCCAAGAATCTTGCAGCAGACCCATTGGGCGCCAGGCCTGGGGCTGCCGCCTGCCTTGGTCCCCGCTAGTCCCAGGGACCTTATTGTCCCAAAGCACTCTCCTTACTGTCTGACCATTCAATGTCCCATATAATTTTGGTCTCCGATCTTCATATATGCTGGAATACTGTTGGCTGTTTGCTCTGTTCCTCAGAAGATTGGCTCGGTGTTTCACCAGTGGGCAGAGGGATGTGGACTCAGCTCCCACCTATCTCTCCTCCATTTTCCTCTCCTGTTTGGGTGAATTTTTAACCTTGCTGGCTGTGAGCTAAGTTTGGCTATTCATTCATTTATTCACTTATCCGGTATGTACCCACTGGCTACACTGTAAGCAGATTCTGTTGAACACGATCTGCCTCAGTGGAGTTCCGTCTGGTAGGGCAAAAAGACAACCAAGAAACAAATGATCATAATCAGAGTCACAGGCGGTGCTCCTGCACAGGAATGAGGGCAGGGGAGGCTTTTCCAGCATTTGGCTGCACTGATAGGAAGCCTCTCCGAGGAGATGACAGACAGCCAAGGCTTGAATAGCGAGAAGCAGCCAGCCACGCAGGGCACTGGGGCAGAGGCAGGTACAAGGGGCCTGTGGTGAGGTACAAACAAAGTCTGTTGGAGGAGTGGAGAGAGACCAGGGTGGCTGGAGAGAGCAGGCCACTAGACTGTCCAGGTAGACAGGGCGACCGGGCTTGGCTGGAGGCTGGGGGAGCAGCAGAAGGGTTGCATGTTCCTGACAGAGGAAGCCCTTGTGCTCCCTTTCCCATTGCTGACTTGACTGGCCCTGAATCTGCAGTCTTTGTGGGGTCAGCAGGAGACCCAGGCCTTTATGGACACCCAGCTAGAGTGTCATAGACTGCTCACTCTCAGTAGCCCTGAGGTTGGGGAAATCTTCTTCCCACCCCATCCTGTGGTTCAGAGTCACCATGTACACCCAGAGTGGTGATGGGACTCGTCCAAGAATATAGGACCGGTGAGGGGCAAAGTTGAGATGAGCCCAGATCTGAAAATCTCTGAGGTTGGTAGTTTCTCTTCCTTGACACCAGTGGCTGTTAAACAAATTCATTTCGTCAACCTTTTCTCCTAAGATTCAGCTTATAAAGTGCATAAACCTAAATACAGCTTGATTCATGTTTACACGTGTCCACGCATGTGGCTAACTACCCAGCTCAGGAAACAGAGCGGTGCCAGCGCAGCCCCTCCACAGGCAGCACAATCCAGACCAATGTCACCAAGAATCGTTTGTCCTGTCCTTGAGCTCCATGTCCTGGCACCAGGCAGCACACGCTCCCTCACACTTGGTTTCCCTCACCGAGGGCCCTGTCTGCGCGGCTCATCCGGGGAGGCCTGTGTCTGCCTCTCGTTCTCGCTCCAGCTCTGCTGTATTTCACAGCACAAACGTACATAGTGTGTTTTTCCTTGCCCCTTTTGATGGCTTGCTTTGATTTATGGCTATTCTGAATAAAGCTGCAAGAATGCTCTGTCTCTTCTGATGGACATGTGTCTTCATTTCCTTTGCGTTCATAGCCAGGAGTGAACTTGCTTGGTCCTAGGCTCTGTATGTCTGTAGTAGATATTGCCAGGCTGCTTTCTAAAATGGTGGTCCTAATTATACTCTTGCCTGCACTGTATGGAAGTTAACAAGCCCATTGACATGGGGGTAAGAAAAACCACTTGCCCACGAGCCCTGATACGTACAACAAGTGAGAAGCTAGACAGCAGATTCAAAGCAGAGAGGGAGCCTGCACCCTCCCCACTCCCACCCTATGCCCCAGTAGATCCTAGGGTTCTCTGTACCCGGTCTGAAAACCCTTGATCCAGCTCAGCCAATCCCAGCCCTGGGTGTGTACAGTGGTAACGGGCATGGGCAGAGGGCAAAGCTTGTTAAAATACATATTCTGTAGCTCCATCCCTGTAGAGTTTGATGTGCAGTCTAAAGTGGAGGCCCATTGTCCGTATTTTTTACATCCCCAGCCCGTGGCCCCACCCAGTGACTCAGGCCCACAATGGGTTTGAGGTGATGGGGATGGACATGGTGCCTCAGAAATGCATTCCCTGGAGAAGTGTAGCCAGATGGTCCCTGGGTTTTATTTCCCTCTAACTTGCTTCAGTTCAGGTCCCAGCAAATCCACACATCATCAAGCACTACTGGGACCAAGCCCTTCATGGGGCTGGAGGCCTGGGGTGGGGAGCAAGGCCCCCGTCCTCCAAAGCCTCCCACGCCGGCAGGAGGAACGGTGCTGAATGGTCATTTTAGGGCAGGGCTGGGGGAGATGGCTGGAATCGGGGGACAGCAAACAAGGTCCAGTCCCCCCAGATTAACTTGTCTGGGATGTGATGGTTGTACACGAGTTGGCTATGCTCTCTAGTAAGGAAAGAGGAAAGGGTGTACCCAGTAGAAAGATCAGCAAAGTGCAAAGCTACAGCAGGTGCAGAATGCCGAATTTCCCCTGGGACTGCAGGCACACAGAGGAAGCCCCTGCTTCCTCAAGCAGGTTCCCCTCCTCGCCTCCCTTTTGTTACCATTCAGAGCAGAGTCAGATAAAGGAGACACCCTCTCCTCATGCCCCCTAAAATAAGCTGGCCCTTCTAAACTCTCTGGCAGGGCCCAGGCTTCCCACTTGATTAATAAGCAGCCAGTGCAAAAACGTCAGGAGCAATTCGAAGGCCCCGTTGGCCTAAGCTTTATCTGCAACAATACATCTTTATTAATGCTTTTAATGCTTCTAATAATGCAACCCTAACTCCTGGGAGAAACGGTCATGGCCACCCATTTCCTGGGTGTGCACTTTCCATTCACTGCTGCTGCATCCCTTGATTTCCTCCTTTGCAGATGGGGATGAGACCCATCGATACCTCAGCCTCCTCACCTGTAAAATGGGGATATGGTGTGAATCAATTTGCTAATGCACAACCACAAGCATTCCTGAAATTCAGGGATACAAAACAATAACAACATTATTTACCTCACGATTCTTCGAGTTGGCAGTTTGGGTTGGGTTCTGCTGTTCTTGACTGGGCTTGCTCACAGTCTGCAACCTCTTTCTCCCTCCCAGCAGGCCAGACAGGTCAGTCTATGCAGCAGGAGCCAGGTTTGCAGCATGATATGGAAGCTTCAAGGCCTCTGAACACGAAGCTTCAGATCTGGCCCAGCACCACCTCTGCCTTATCCTATTGGCACTGCAAGTCTCATCATTTGCACCTGTCCCAGGCCAGCTGGCTTTGGCCTGACAATTCAGTAGATGAGCCATTCCCAGGTTAGCCCGTGATGCTCAGGCCCCAACATGAAGGTGTTGTGCAGGTATGCTCCGGGAGGCAGGAGGATGAAGGCTCAGGCACGGAGGCTGGGACAGACCTGCGTGGAGCCTCCAGAGTACAGTGAGAGAGTTTCTAGGAGGCATGGCCTGGACCCCTTCTCCAGGTCCTGCTCTGTGGGAGCAGCCTGACCCCCAGCTCTGGTCCGCCTGCTTTGCCAGCTCTCTGGGTGTCTCACAACCTTGCTTTCCTTTTTCATGTGTTTGTTTTGTGTCAGTCAGGCAAGAGGGAGATGCCCCCGGCAACTGCTCCTTGTCACCTGGGGAGGAAGCTTCAGTGCGAGGAGAGCCCAGGGACCTTCTCAAGCTGGGACCTACACCAGGGGTGGCTTGGCCTCCGTTGGTGTCTCCTGGGTGGTGGGGCCGTGACCGCAGCAGCCACAGCACTGTTTGCTGCGCGCCCCCCTGGGCTCACCCCCTTTCGTTCTCATGATGACGCTCTGGGGTAGGTCTTATTAAGCTTGGTTTTTAGATGAGGAAACTGAGGCACAGAAGGTGAATGGCTTGCCCAAGGTCACACAGTGAGTCAAGGTGTGGCCCTGAGAAGTCATCCCTGCTCAGCTGACAGGCCTCAGGAGCCCAGGGGTCGGGACTTGGGGGTCCTGGCCAGCTTCCTTGTCTGTGTCATGGCACAGAACATTTTCAGCCACTTCTGATGTGGGGCTGCTGTCACCTGCCACCATGGAGATGGGGAAACTGGCCCACAAAGGGTGTACAAACCCACCCCAGGTCATGTAGAAGGCACAGGGCAGGGCCGAAAATCAGTCCCAAGCAGTTGGGACTCTAAAGAGTCCTGAATCTTGGCTGCCCTCCTGGGAAGGTTCCAGGCTCCAATGGGATCTATGGGATCAGTGAGACCATCTTTCCCTCTCAGGGATGTCCACTCCTCAAATCTTTGCTTTCTGGAGTTCCCTCTGACCTGGCCAGAGGGGAGAGAAACACCCTATGACAGGGAGCTCTGGCTAATGGGCTGCTGTGGGCAAGAACAAGGAGCCTGGCCTGGCTCCAGATCCATCTGCTCTGAGGGCCTGGCTGTCTGACCTCCGTCACTTGGGCAGGTTCTCTAGGCAAGGGGAGTCTCAGAGACCCTCAATTTACAGCCGCAGCAGCAACAATGATGGTATGGGTCTCACTCCTTGAGCACTTCCTGTGTGCCAGCTGCTGCCCCAGAGCTTTGTGCACTTCACCTCACTTCCTCCTGGAGCAGAGCTGTGACTGCCCCGCTGCCCCCTCTCTCCCACCAAGAGAAGCAGACAGAGGCGCAGAGAGGGTGAAGGACTTACCTCTCTGGGTAGCTGGGGAAGGGGCTTAGGGTTGCTCTAAGATCTTGCTCTCTTTACCTCAGACCTATCACTGATGGGTAAACTGAGACCTGGGGAGAGGAGAAGTCTCACCTTCGTCTCTAGTACTTGAATAGGATAGATAGGACTCAAAACTCCAAGTGCCAATGATAATGAAGGGGAAAGGGGGGGGAGGCCCCACATCCTGAGCAGGTTCCTTCACCTCCCTGGGCTTTAGTGTCCCTACCTATAAAGCGAGACGTTGGCAGCACCTGCCTCGGAGGAACCATTTGAGAGTGCAGTGAGCTAACGCTGGCTGCCACGGCCACACACTCGTGGCACGGAGCGGCTGCCAGGCCTGTGAGTTCTCTCTGCAGCCCGACGACGTGGCTGGTGTGCCCTCCCAGGTACAGACCGGCTCACAGAGGCACGGGGCTAAGGAGATGGCCTGAAGGCCTGAGCAGGGAGCTTAGGCCACGGGTGCAGGTGGCGGTGCCCTGCAGAGCTCCACAAGGACATGGCCCACTCACCCCCAGCCCTGCCAGAAGGGACAGCTGGGATTGTGTGTCTGGTGCTCCCCCACTGGGACACACCTCTCACCGTGCTCCCTGGCCTCAGCCGGGGCCAGCTGGCCTGGTGGGGACTGGACGTTTGCCTCACACACCTCAGGGTGCCCTCCTGGTGGCCAGGGACACTGCCCAGCAGTGACTTTCTCGATCAATGGGGCCTGTTCGCGTTTTGCTGACCAAAAATTAATGATAGTGATAAATGCTCAGGGGGCCCTCTTCTTGTGCCAGGCTCATTCTGAATGCTGTGCACACCCACCTCAATCCCCTCACAGTCGCCTGGGGCAGGAAACAGTGTCAGCCCATCCTGCAGATGGGAACACTGAGCTGGCAGGCAGTTTCATAGCTGGTGAGCAGCAGGGTTGGGCCTTAAACCTGGGCAGTGGGCCTAGAGGCCTCACCTTAACCCCCACCCTTTGGGGCAAGTACTTTTATTATTTTATTATGTGTTTCTTATTGGGGAAACTGAGGCACTGAGGGGGGTGTGTGTGAGTGTTTTCCCCCAAAGTCGACCCAGCCAGGAAGGAATGAAGCTGAGATTTGAATCGCAGAGGCTGTGGAAGTCACCAGGCCACCATTGGCCCCATCATGGCTTCCGCCCAGCCAGCCCCTCACTAACTGGTCTACTGCCCTCCTTCTATCAGCTTTACTAGCCATTTCCCACCTTTACCACAGGCCCAGGCCCGCATGTGTGAACTCTGGTGGAGGGTGGCCTCCGTGTCTTGGTGTGCCCTTCTGAAAACAGCCTCACAGCCCCTGTCCAGAGGGTCACCCAGGGCTTGGGGACGATGGGCATCTCCCAGGGGGCTCCTGTCACACTCCAGGCTCCTGGACCTCTCCCTACCCCCTAGGCTCAATTTTGGAAATCTTCATGGGCCAGGGCTCTGTGGGGACCCCTGCACAGCCTCACCCCCTTGGACTCAGAAACTCACTTGGCCTGTAAGGGACGTAGTGGGGGGTCCTTTCCATCTTCTGACATCCTTGACTCCAGAATCTGCTCCCTACATCAGGCCCTTCTCTTCCCTTTGAACCATCTGTCTTGCTGTGGAGGAAGCTATTCATAGCCATGATGATGCAAAATTTATAAAGTGTGGCTGATAGGGCTGAATCCATCCAGGCACAGGCCGCACCCCCCTCCAGGCTGCTTTTCCTGTATGTGTGCCTGTGCCTGCTGGCGCACACACACGCACTCCTTCTCCCTCAGTGTCCTCTCCTTCTGGCCTGCCTGCCTGAGTTTCCACTCCTCGGGCTACCCAGACTCAGCAGAGCCAGTCTGTCTAGGATGGAGGGGACATGGCTTGCGGCATCAGCTCTCTCCCCTTTTCATGTTTCAGCTGTACTCATGCCTCTGTTTTTTCACCTGAAGAAGGGCTTGTTGCCACCATAGGAATGAGACACTCTGAGAGCCCACACTGTAGACCCAGGCACTACTCTAATGGACTCATTCAGTCCTTACAAGACCTTATGAAGAAGTTGCAGTTATGTGCCTATTACGTGTGGGGAGAGTGAGACACAGAGTAACCAGCTGAAGCAACCAGGGCCCGAAGGAGGGAGGATTGGCAGGTGGTGGAGCTGGGATCTGAACCCTCATGTCACTTACTCACCACTGCTAACCCTGTGTGTGACCCTGTCTCCCTCACCATTATATTGACAGAATGATTGCCTACCCTTCAAGAACCCACAAGCAGGAAATTTCTGGGCTAGAAG
The DNA here is from genome assembly GCA_004026765.1 of Micronycteris hirsuta. NCBI lineage: Eukaryota > Metazoa > Chordata > Mammalia > Chiroptera > Phyllostomidae > Micronycteris > Micronycteris hirsuta. The sequence goes on along the minus strand of PVJI01009774.1, from coordinate 21,816 downwards.
CTTTGTAAAAGACTGATGTCCATCTCCTTCCCAGATAGGTGGGCAACATCCAGGGAAGAGATGTGAGCTGACCAAGGACCCAAAGAAATGGCTGCTCTGGCTCAGCTTGCGGCCACTGCGGGGTGGGGGCCCAGCCCTAGATGTGGTCTGGGACAGCCTAGGAGTCTCGCCTACCCTGGGCTGCCAGCCTGACCACCTAGACCTTATGCAGGTGCTGTGGCCCCTGCTGGCGGGGGCTCCAGGCTCTCCAAGAGGAGACCGACACTGTGCGGCATGGCGTGGTGCTTTGTGAGGCACTCTGCTTCTGGCACACTCACCCACTCCCTGCCTCAGTCCTGCAGCGGCCCTGCAGCAGGCCCTCTTACCCCACTCCACAGATGAGGTGAAGGGAAGTGCCCAAGGCTGCACAGCTGGCAGGTGGCAGAGGAGGCGTGGCACCCAGGCGGTCTGGCTCATTGTATCAGCTGTTGCTTCTGCTGTGGTTCTGCTGTGGATCTGCTCTGTCCGTGGTGGATTTTTCCATTTTAATTGAGGTGACATTTATATAACATAAAATTACCCATTTTAAAGTGTACAATTCAGTGGCATTGAATACATTTGCAGTGTTGTAGAAGCATTTCCATTCCAGGACATTTTCGTCATCCCGAAAGGATACCTCGCCCCCATTAGCAGTTACTCCCCATTCCCCTGCACCAGCCCCTGGCAAGCTCTAGCCTGCTTTCTGTCTCTGTGAATTTGCCCATTCTGGGCATTTCATATAAGTAAAATCATACAGTATCTGGATTTTGTGTCTGGCTTATTTTACTTTGCATAATGTCCTCAAGGTTCATCCGTGTTATAATGTGTGTCATAACTTCATTCTTTTTTGTGGCTGAATAGTATCCCATTTGCTTATCCATCATCTGTGGACATTGTGTTGTTCTGCCTGTGGACACTGTGAACAGTGCAGTTATGGCCGTTCATGTGCCGGTTTTATGTGAGCATTTGTTTCAGTTCTCTTGGCAGAGACCCTGAGGGGAATTGTTGGATCAGATATGGCCCCTGGTGTTTTAAGGTTCCTGTTATTGCTGGTGAGGCCCTGACAATTGTCCTCGTGATAAGCACCCCTGCTTCGCTCAGCTGGACTCACGCCTTTCACCTCTGCTCCTCTCTGATCTGCGTGTGTCTTTCTTTCTGGGCATAAGCCCTCTGTCTGTCCCCCCAAGGCTTTACTTTGCTTCTTCCCTCCCTTGTTACTGGGGGCTCTGGCTAGGGTCCCAGGGCTCCAAGGGACCAAGCCACTGGCAGGGAAATCAAGGTTTACAGGAGGAAAGGGTATGGCCCAGTGAGAAGGAGCCAGGCTGGTATTTGACCTCAGGCCCATGCGACAAGTCCTGGCTCCTTACACTGTCTTTGCCTGTCTCATATGGGACATTGCCCCTGGAGATAGCCAAGCAACAGGACACTCACTTCCCATTTTTAGGGGGCATCAGCTTTCTTCCAAGATCCGGGGCAGGATGTCACACTTTTATGTAAAAACAACACCAGCTGGATTCTGTATCAGAATGGTAACCTCACATGAGTTTTTCATCCTCAATCACAAGTGTTCCAGAAATACCCTGGCCTGGGTAGGCAGAGCCGTGCCAGCGGCCTGCCCTTGCTGCAGCCCCTGGCTGCTCAGTGTGGGGCCATGACTGAGACTCCAGATGACCTCCTTGGGGTGTGCGTTTGGAATGGATCTTTGCTGCCCCTCTGTTTGCCTAAAAAGAAGCAGCAGCTCTCTGCCCCACCTGGCTGCCTCTCTGAAAGCCCGCGTGGCAGGAAAGGAGGCCCGCGATGCAGGGGCGTGGCTTTCTTGCTGAGGGCCCAGGCGCTGGTCGGGACTTTGGCTCTACTCCGTGTGCAGTGCCCCCACCCTACCCTTCTACGCAGCAGCGGACACTTTGTAAATAGTGAACTGATCCTTGGCCACTCCCTTCCCTGTGCATGTGAGGAAACTGAGGCCTCCACTGAGGTCAAGCTTTTCCCAAAGTTATCCATTGAGGCTGTGGGGGTGGGGATGGGTCAGGAACCAGCTCCTCTGACTCCTGCCTGAGGCATAAGTTTGTCTCCTTTCAGTAAGCCTTGGGTTTAATGCCAATATGTTCTTGGGTCCTGGATCCTTAGTGTCCCCTTGGCCATGAGCACCTGCCCCTGCATCAGTCCTTGGTGAGGGTACTGGGGAGGAGATGAACCACCCTTTCAACAAATGTTGACTAAGTGTCTACCCTTAGTAGGTAGCTAGGTACCTACTAAGTGTCTACCCTTAGCTAGGTAGCCCTTGTGCATCCAGGGACTCCTGGAATAGGGACCCTGGCCTCATGGAGCTGATGTTCTCGTCGGGAAACAGACACTAGCAAAGAGCCAGGGGGAGGTGGGCACTGGGAAGACAAAGAATGCAGGGAATGGTAAGACAAAGGTCAGGGAAGGCCTCTTGGAGCAAAATCCTGAACAGAGTGAGGGAGTGAGCCATGAGATGCCTGCAGGTTGGGGAGCAGCAGGTGCAAAGGCCCTGAGGTCTGGCTGTGGTTGACCATTGGAGAAAGCTGCTTAAGAAACAGCAGGAATCACAGTTGTGGTCCAGCCTGCAGACACATTCAGTTTGGCCTTCAGAGAGTCGGCTCTCCTGATGATTTTAAAATTTGGAACTAGTGGCAAACATTTTAAAATCTAAGATTTTTTTTTTTTACCATGAAAAATCCAGATTTCCAGCCTCTCTTAAGGAAAAGCTCTGACAACACCAAGCCCTCATTTTGGAAAGCTAGAGTCAAACAGCATCCACCCCTATGCCTCAGATTCCCTCTCATTCCTCTCTCTTGCCTGAGTGCTGTAGGATCTCTACTGGTGGCCTTGGCCAGAGTCGTTTGTGTGTCCCCCCAGAGGATGGGACACAGGTCACTTAGGTGCCATTGCAGACTTTGCTTCTCTGTATTCCTTCTAGAGCACAACCTGGTAACTGAAGCTCTGAAGCACCGTTGCCACCGGAGGAGGCAGGACTAAAAGGCTGTACAATGTCGTTTTACCAGTTCTCTCCCATTCCTGGAGTTCACAGTCATGTTTCTACCACTGGAAAATCAGGGATACACTTGCCCCTTACTGTATCTGTGATGCCCCTAACTGTAAAATCTCAGAATCTCAGGTAGGTTGTCCTGGCTGGTGTGGCTCAGTGGATTGAGTGCAGGCTTGTGAACCAAAGGGTTGCCGGTTCAATTCCCTGTCAGGACACATGCCTGGGTTGCAGGCCAGGTTCCCAGTAGGGGGAATGTCAGAGGCAACCACACATTTATGTTTCTCTCTCCCTTTTCCTCTCTCTAAAAATAAATAAATAAAATCTTAAAAAAAAACACCTCAGGTAGGTTGCCTTGTCCCTGGGTTAAGTTACTGCACTTCTCTGATACCTCTGTTTTCTTGTCTGAAAAATGGGAGGAAATAAGCATTGACGTGTGTAGCTGGGGACTGAAATGGGAGAAGTCATGGTCTTTGATGTTTAGGGCTAAAAATCATATATATATATATATATATATATATATATATATATATATAATGTTCAATTTAGGGTCAAAGAGAGGTTTGGGGACATGCCAGCCTTTAGGTCAGAGCCAAACACAGCCTGGCATGCAGGTCGAGATCTGGGGTCAAATTGCCCTGTCTGCTGTCTTTTCTTCTCCCTTTCCCAACTGGCCTTTGTCTCCCGTTTGCTGTTTGGCCCCTGCCTTTCAGCACCCACTGTGCATCAGGCCCTGGAGGCGAGGCCTCTCAGGAAAGTCTCGCTCTTGTCCCTGCCCCTTCCCAGCTGGAGCTTGGCAGTGGGAAGAAAGAGGGTTTTCCACTGCCTCCCTCCATTTTTGGCAGCAGCTACATGTTTTTCGTGGCTTCAGGAGGGACAGTTTCCTGCTGGTGCTGCTCACTGGTGTCTACTCTGTGCTGGCATCACCCATGTAACCAGCTGCCTAGGAGCAGCTCTCTCTGAGAGACCTGGAGGCAGGCTGCTTCCTGGCCGCACACCAGAGCAGCCTGGCTCAGTCTCTTTCCTCACCAGACCTGGGAGTGTCCTGAGGATGAGGGACCAGCTACTTCTTTCTCTGGTCTGCAGAGTCCAGGCATGACATGGAGTGACATGTGCAGGAACAATTCCCATCTCACCAGTATCCCATGAGCTGAGCACTCTATAAACTCTCGCTGCATTCTAATAGGTAGGTAAACCGAGGCACGTGTTCTTAGCCTGGGCTCATGGTGGGGCCTGTGCAGCTGAGCATGGGGTAGGCACAGCCCAGACTTTCTCACATGAACGGATGGATGGGTGAATGGGAGAAGCAGGGCTCTGTACATGTTTTGGGGGGTGGGAACTAGGCCTGAGTCCCAGGCTTGCTGGGGATTTTCCCACCATCGTCTGGTCCCTGATCCCATGCAGGCCAATGGCTTGGCACAGCGACCCAGAGCAGCCAGGGAACTGAGCCGGGCTAATGGGCTTGTCCTCCCAGATGCTGCCCTGAACAGCTGGGCCCCAGAAATGGGCATGAATGGGTCCATAGGGAGATGGTGACAGGGCTGGGACAGGAGCCCGGGTCTCTGCCTGTTTTCCACCTACCCTACTGAAAAAGGCTGTGTCTGTCCCAAAGGTAAAATCTATCCTCAGACTGCCAGCTTTTGCTACAGCCCCAACCCCAGCCCAGACTCCCTCTCCTCTTGTTCCACTGTGGCCTTCTGCCCTCCTTAAACACCACCAGCTTCTTCCAGCAACAGGCTTTGGCCTTGCTCTTCTCTCAGCCTGGGATGTCCTCTCCCAAGCCCTGTCACTCCATGAGGAGGTGCTCCCTGACCCCCAGTGTGCTAAGGTGCTCATATCTGGGGGCTCGCCCCTCAGCTTTCTCATATCTGAATGCAATCATACACCAGCACCCTCTCCGGTGCCAAGGGGACAGGCTTCCTTGCTGGCCACAGTGCCTGACCTAGGGGCCTGGGTTCGTAGCAACTACTCGGTCAGTTGGAGGAATGAGCAAAGCCTACTGGGCACCCGGCCCTGGCATGAACAGTTTCTGCATGCTCTAATTCATCCCACCTTGCAGATGAGGTGGCCAGAGTCCAGCAAGACTCACAGACCTGCCCAAGGATGCACAGCTGGGCAGTGGCAGAAGTCAAGGGTGGGAACTGTCTCATTGCCAAGACAACACCATGGGTCATTGAAGGGGGAGGGTGAGAAAGAGAAGTCTATAGTGGTATGGGGCCCAACTTTCAGGCCTGGGAGCCTGGGTTTTCTTTCCTTCTGTCCTGTCGGCCTCTCCCATCTGCTGCTCCCACCTCTGCCCCAGAGCCCTGCCTGATGGAGCAAAGAGGAGCCCTCAACCGTCCTGCCATCTGAGGGGTGGCTCCACCTTAGACAGGAGAGAGTTCAGATTCTGGAGGTCACCTGGCTCTCCAAGGCCGACCAGTCAAGGGGTCAGGGCTGCGGTCACCAGCTGTGATGGCTTGGGCTTCAAGGAGGCCTCTGATGTGGTCACCTCTGATGCTGTCACTTCATGCCACTTATGGAGTGGGTAGAGCCACAGTCAGTCTGGTGGCTCAAGGTTGTCTCAGAGAGCCAGCTCCCTTCCCCCTGTCCTGAGCATGCCCCTGAATCTGGCCCTCAGGGGCACCTCATGTGCACAAGACACATCCTGCCCCAGAAGGTGGGGTTACCTGTTCTGAGGCTCCAGCAGACATCTCTTCTGGTTCTGGTGCTCAGAACAGAAGCACGTGCCCACCTAGCAGCAAGGGAAGCTAGGAGGCAGACCCTGGTCTCTAGTCTCTGGGGCAGTAGGCATTGGCCTGGCCACCAGGGCTTGCTTTGACCTCTTTCTCTTGCCCCCTCAGTAGCAGATGCAATGGGCTCTGGGCCACAGACATAGGACTCCTCTTCATTCTTTTCCCCAGACACTCAGAGCCTTCATATACTCAGGCCTGACCTATTCTCTGTACCAGACTCTTCTTAGGACCAATTGTTTTGCTGGTGGATGGGGGAGGTAGAGGGTTGTGTGGCTCAGAGGGTCTGTTTTGCGGCCTCAATTCTGCACCTTGGGTCTGTGGTTGAGCCTGGCAGGGCCTTCTCACAATGCCAGATCCAAGAATCTTGAAAGGTCCCAGCCTGTGAACTTACGGGGTCCTGTTACACAGTCAGAGAAAGGCTACTCCGAGAGGCCGAGCTACTTGCCTGCTGTCACACAGCATCTGCCCTTGCCATGCACTGTCTCTAGACCCCTCCCAGGCCATTGCTTCTTCTCTCTCCCCCTCTTTTTCCAGAAGCTTGGAACTTGGGGCCAAATGGGATCTGAGGACTCAAACCAAATCTTCCATTCTGCCAAAGGTCACACAACACTCAGCAACAGGTGGGACCCCTCCCAGGCCAACAAGTCCTTTGCCTCTGCTGGGCTGAGTCCTCATAGGGCACCATGTAGGGGCCCTGAGGAAGGAGGGGATGTAGTGCAGTGTGGGGGTGCTAACGTTTCCCTCACTGGTCTCTCCACGGGGGTGTAAGACAGAAAGGCATGATAGGCGCTTGTTTCCATGGGTCAGGGAAGGGTGGGGGCCCTGTCCCTGAATCTTGAGAAGAGCCAGCTAATATGAGGGTGCTCCAGGGTTGGCAGCCTAAGAGTGGGCCATAGTGGGGACTTAGCTGGCTGCTTCCCTGGTTCCAAGCCCCACGGTGGGGCTAGGGATGATCGATGTGGCCTTGTCCTGGAGCAGCAGGGAGGACACTCCCAGGACAGCGCACAGGCACTGCTGCCCCACATAGGCGAGGCTGCATCCAGGCTGGCTCAGCGCTGTCGTGGAGGCCCTGCCACACGACAGCGCTGTCGTGGAGGCCCTGCCACAGCTCTGGCGGTCGCGAGCCTGACTAGGGTGTGGGTCTCCATCCCACTAGCAACATACATAACCACAGAGGAAGCAAAAGGAAGAGACCAAAAATCTGGAGCCAGGGATACGCTTTGCTAACGTCTGGGGTGTTGTCTCTACACACTTCCTTAAGCATTAAACACGTCTTACTCTTCTTTTCTAGAATTATATTTTATTGATTAAATTATTACAGTTGTCCCAATTACATCTTACTATTCTTCTGCAATATTTGCCATGTACCTTCCTGACCACTGGTGGTGTGGGGCACCTTCTGCACCATTGTCCTCTGTGTGAAAGGCTGTCCCTCTGGCTGGATGGTGAGACCTTCCCAACACTTAGCTATTCAAACAGCACCACTGCAGCAGTCCTGAAGTCACGGCTGCCATGTGTCCTGACTATTTTCAAAGGATTTGCGTGCCATCGTCAAACTCCTGGGTCAATGGGTTAGCAGGTTTCCTTTCTATATTGAATTTGTACTGGACACACTGTGCGCAGAGCATTAGGACACAACATGGACGGCTCCTGCCCTTCTCTGTCCTCCAGCCTCTCACAGCTCTCTAGGGGCAACGACTGGCTTTCCTGTGCGTCCTTCCAGAGGCCTGCATACATGCATAGCATTGGTGCAAAATCTTTTTTTGTGGTTCTTATTTTGAACAACAACAAAGACAACAAAAAACATAGCATGGTGAATGTTGTTCTATACCTTGCTTTTTAAAAAAACTTGATATATCTTGGAAGTGTCTCATGTCAGGATTGAAGGAGCCATGTCATTCTTTTTCTCTGTTTTGTAATATTCTATGGTAGGGTGTCACTGATATTCAGTGCTACTTAGTGCATCAGTGTCTCTCGGTGGGCATCCTGGTGTCTGACCTCTTGCTCTTGCAAACAGGCTGCAGTGAGCATCTTTGCTCAGGTGTCGCTTCACACATGTGCAAAGATATCCATGAGCTAAAGTCTTCAGTGGGCCTGGGCAGGTGGTCATTTCTGACAAGCTTGTCTAAATGTCCCCCTCTGTGGTGGCCATGTAGGCAGTGATGAGTGCAGTGCCCGGTGCCCGGTGCCCCGAGCTAGGCTAGGATCTTTGACAATCTGATGGTGAAATGGCACATCCAGGTAGACTGAATTTGGTTTGCACTTTTTAGAGCTGGCAAAGGTGGGGTAGGGGTTGAGGGGGCACCCTTGGCCAGGCAGTCAGCTCTCTCATGGGTAGGACAGCACTGACCATGCTCAGGGTCAATAAGGGGTCCACGGGTCCCAGGCACGTTTCAAAGGCAGGCAAAACTTCCTGAGAGATTAACTTTGGTGGGGTCTTTAAATGGGTGAAAAGTTTCCTCCGGTGAGAAGGAGAAGGAAGGGCACTCCAGGCAGGTGTGACAGCACAGGCAAACGCAGGGAGGTGTAGAAATCAGGGTGGGCTCAGGGAACAGTGAGGTTGTTGGCTTGGCAGGAGGGGACAGGGGCAGGCTGTCTTGCCAAGAGCTCAGTGTGTCCTCTGGACACTGGGAAGCCAAGTCATTAGAGGTAGGAGGGGATCCTGGGGAGGAGATGTACAGGGGAGACCCTAACAAATGACCTTTAGCCAATAATGAACCCAGAATGGAGTCGAGGCCAATGTTTTATTCTTGGCCATGCAGAACCATCAATCACCAGCTCCTGCCGCCCAGCTGGCACCACATGCCACCCCAGGCTATTTTGGGCTTGGGCTTCTCTCCCTGTCCTCCAGATTCTTCTTCTTGCTGGGGGCGGGGGTGGGGGGTGCTTGTCCTGCTCAGAGTGATAGGCCAGAAGCCAGAGGTCAATTCCTGCTAAGCGTTGGGGTAAACAGAGGTTCGGAAAGGTGCGGTGGTGCGATCAGGACCCTGCCACGGAGGAGGGCTGGGACTTTCTTCTCCTCATGCAGCCCTGAGGCAGGTAGGGGGAGGCACTCCCATGTGACAGAAGGGGTATGGACAGCCACAGGTGCTGGATGACAGCTCAGATCCCATGATGACTCAAGACCAAGCCAAAGCTGGAGCTGGTCCCACTGTTGTCGCTTTTCCCAGGTTCTTAGCTTGCCACACTGCCTCTAGGAAATGGGCATCCTGAGCCCTCAGGGGAGTTCAGTTCCAGTGTGCTGGCTCCCTCACGCCCTCCACAGACACTTTGGAGACCTCCTCTTGGACTGTCACCTGCCAGCCACTGGGGCCTCGGGGAGGGGTAGTTCCTGACCACTGCCTAGGCTTGAGATTGTCCCAGCCTGACTCTCTTTTCTCACCTCTCTGCGGCATGAGCCTTCAAAAGGAGGGACAAGTGTTGAGGGCCAGCCTACACCCGTTCCATGAACGCTGATTTGTGTAGAACCAGCCCACACCCATTTCTTGGCATAGTCAGAGTGGGTAGGACACCTCTGCACAGCGGAAGGTGACTTTTGGGCAGTTCCCTCAAGTCTAACTTATGGCTTGCATGATGTAGCTGTGGCAATGCTCATTGACCTGTAAAAACAAAGGCTTCTAACTGCTGGCCAATTCCCCACACATGAAAGTGTTAGGAGAGATTAGCCATTAAGCAAGCCAAGCCGCCTCAATGCTAAAAGCAAAACAGTCTGTTAATTGATGAGAGAGGCCTGGGAGAAGTCATTACTAAAAATATTTTAAACCATTCCCTCTGAAATTCCAAAATTTATTGTTCTTCTTTAGACCAGAGATATAGGAAAAGATTTTAATAGCTAGGAAATTTAGTGAAAAGCCATAAACGTTCCTAGAATTTATACTTCAGAAAGTTGTAGATAAGGACCATCTGTTGCCTAGGATTCTTTTTTTTTTAACTTTTTAAAAAATATATTTTATTGATTATTTTATTACAGTTGTCCCATCCCCCCCCTTTTCTTCCCCTCCACCCCCACCTCCCATTCCCTGCCCTTTAGTTTTTGTCCATGGGTCATACACATAAGTTCTTTGTCTTCTACATTTCCTATACTATTCTTAACCTCCCCCTGTCTGTTTTCTACCTACCATTTATGCTACTTATTCTCTGCACCTTTTCATCCTCTCTCCCCCTCCCACTCCCCTGTTGATACCCTCCACGCCTTATATACATCCCTTTAACATTTCATATAATAAAGGCTGGGTGTTGATAAACTCCTTGAACTTGACCTTATCTGAGAAGTACTTTATCTGCCCTTCCATTCTAAATGATAGCTTTGCTGGATAAAGTATTCTTGGATGTGGGTTCTTGCATTTCATGACTTGGAATACTTCTTCCAGCCCCTTCTTGCCTGCAAGGTCTCTTTTGAGAAATCAGCTGACAGTCTTATGGGCACTCCTTTGTAGGTAACTGTTTCCTTTTATCTTGCTGCTTCTAAGATTCTCTCCTTGTTTTTAATCTTGGGTAATGTAATTATGATTTGTCTTGGTGTGTTCCTCTTTGGGTCCAACTTCTTTGGGACTGTCTGAGCTTCCTGGACTTTCTGTAAGTCTATTTCCTTCACCAGCTTGGGGAAATTCTCCTTCATTATTTGTTCCAATAAGTTTTCAATCCCTTGGTCTTCCTCTTCTCCTTCTGGCACCCCTATAATTCAGATGTTGGGATGTTTAAAGATGTCCTGGAGGTTCCTAAGCCTCTCCTCAGCTTTTTGAATTCTTGTTTCTTCATTCTTTTCTGGTTGGATGTTTTTTTTTTCTTTCTGCTGGTCTACTCTGTTGATTTGAGTCCCAGTTTCCTTCTCATCCCTTCTCATTTGTTCAAGTAATTGTGACAACTTTTCTTCAAATCCTGCGAGCATCCTGATTACCAATGCTTTGAACTGTGCATCTGATAGGTTGACTATCTCTTCGTCACTTAGTTGTATTTTTTCTGGAGCTTTGATGTGTTCTTTCATTTGGGCCATTTTTTTTCTCAGTGCACCTGTTACTTTAAGGGGCAGAGCCTTAGGTGTTCACCAGGGCGGGGTAACCCATGTCGTTGTGATGTGACACTGTCTGTGGGGGTGAGGCCTGAGAGAACAATGGTGCTTGCTCTGTTCTACGCATTTCCCCAGCTACCCACAAGCAAGTTGGGTCCTTCTTTGCTGGCTCCGGGGTGAGTGGGCAGGCCTGCACAGTTCCAAGTCCCTGTGGGTCTCCCCAACGAACTCTCCTGTGAGGCTGGGAGTTCCTCCCGCTGCCGACTCCACCCCCACAGGTGTATTCAATTGGTGGTTTGAGGCTTTATTTCCCTGCATTGGTAGGCTGCACGGTCTGTTCTGCTCCCCAGCTTTTCCTCCTGGTTTATCTGCGCGAGAATGAGGGACCACCCAGTCCACCAGTCTCAGCCCCGGTTTCACCGAGTGCACCTTCCGCGTTTTGGCCAGGCACGCCATTGCGGGTACTGCTCCACAAACCACATCTTGCCGAGTGCTCTCCACCCGGCTCCGCCCCACTTACTGGTCTGGATGAACGTGTCTTCTTTAACTCCTTGGTTGTCGGACTTCCACTCAGTTCAGTTTTCTGTCAGATCTGGCTGTTTTGTTTTTTAAATTTTTGTTTTTCCTCTTTTGGTTGTGCAAGGAGGCACAGCGTGTCTACCTACGCCTCCATCTTGGCCGAGGTCTGTTGCTTAGGATTCTAAGGTCACTGAAAAATGTTTACACTTCAAAAAACAGCTAATTGGGTTAGAAATACTTTGATTTAGATGACATCTCTCTCTTAAATTTCCTAAGCACAGAGATCTACCTCTACATATATTTTTAATTACTAATTTAGAGTCATCTAGGACCTAAGAAAAAAAATATGTCTAGCCAATTATTAGTGCCTAAAATAGCTGGTACTGATATTATTCTTGGTTCCTAATCAGAATACCCATTTGCTTAACATGAGTAGAATTTATGGTCTTTTTAATTACTCAATGTGTTATTTCTTGGTGAATTGTGACTTGTAGCTGTTCTTTGCTAATCGTGAAAGATGTGTGTCTGCTTTTTATCACTACTGTTGTAAAAAAAATGCCTTTTCTTTAAATAAAGATGATTTCTTTGTTTCGGGGAATCAGTCAGTTTTGGGTTGAGGGACTGGCAAGAAGGCTAGTCTCTCGGAGGCAAAAAACTGGCCTAAGACATCAAAGAGAAAGAGTGTCTGTCTCATTCATTCCACCTCTGCCGCCCCTCCTCGGATCTTTGAGATTTGCAGTAAGCTGGTCTTCTGCAGACAAGCAGCCTGGAAATCCCAGAACCTCAGGGGTCCTGGCAAAGCTCCTGAAGAGGACACACTAGAAGCCCCAGGCTCAGAGAGGGAGGAAACCCACCCAGGATAACACAACATGGCACTGACAGAGTGGGGACAGGGCAAAAAGTAGGAGCACATATTAATTTGTTTTCACTCTGTGCCTGTGGTGCTCCTGCTGCTTGACTTGCTGCACCTCAGTTAATCTCCAGGAAACTCTGGGTGATCTTGGTGATGAGGCTGAGCCACCCCCAGAGCAGTGACCCCCTACTTAGGGTTCCTTTCCCAAGATCAGGGCACCAAGTCCCCAAGCCTGGGGTTCAGGGGAGCCGGAAAAAGCAAGGAGATACATGTAGCAACCCTTGGTGTTGAGCACCCCCACTGGCTGCTTGGAGATGCAGAGCTGGCACTGCAGCAGAGCCCATGGAGCCACTGCATCACTGGGCCTGCACGCTTCTCAAAGCAGGGTTCCCTGGGCTCCCAGGATGGCTGAAGCACTTATTACACACCAGGTGTGGTCCCATCGTCTCTCCACCTCTCTGTGATGGAGCTGGAGGTTCAAGCTTTGGGCTTCAGCGTGAGCCCTCCCTGCTGTGGTCTTGCAGAGGTGGTGGCAGGTCCTGGGATGCCTCTTAGTCTTGGAACTATGCTTTGCCTGGGCACTCCAGGAAGCCAGTGTGGTTGGAGCGAAGTGGATGACAGACAGGGGGTGCATGATGGTCAGAGGGCTTGGGCTAGATCGTGAGGGTTTTGTTGCCAGGTACCTACTTGTCCACAAGATCCTGTGTAATTTCAGGCAGAGGGCAGGCAGGGTCCACCTCATTCTCTAGCTGCCTTGTCACACTAGCCCAGAGGTAGCAGGAGTGGGCTGGGGATTTGAACTTGCTCCTTAGGACTCCATGACCTCTGAACTTGGTCCACGAGGATGTGCCACTGTGTTATCTGGGTGAACATTGCAAAGCTCCCTGCTAGGCCCTGCAGGGGTGTGCCAAGGACCCAGTGGACTCCTACCTTTGGTCCCAGGAATCTTGCGGGGAGACTCAGGGTGTGTCGGAGAATGAGAGTGCTACTTTCTCTCTGCATCAGTCATGAAAGTCCTCCCTGAAGGGCTTAGAGGGAGGATCCTCAAGGAATGCCTCTGCTTCCCTGCCAAAGAGTCCAAAGCATTCTCTGCTTCTTGCACCCTCGCTCACTCCATGTGACACTGGCCCAGGGCATATCCTTGTGTTACCCCACATCTGCTTGGCCTTCAGGGGTTGGGAGAGCAGAAAGGGACAGTTCTGTCCCCATCCCCAACTCCTGCTCTAGAGGGTGATGAGTCAGCCAGCCAGGGGTTAAAAGCTGGAGTCAGGCCCTGGCTGGTGTAGCTCAGTGGATTGAGTGCGGTCTGGGAACCAAGCGGTCCCGGTTTGATTCCCAGTCAGGGCACATGCCTAGGTTGCAGGCCAGGTCCCTGTGAGGGCCATGTGAGAGGCAACCATACATTGATGTTTCTCTCCCTCTCTGTCTCCCTCCCTTCCCCTCTCTCTAAAAAAATAAATAAAAATAAAATCTTAAAAAAAAAAAAAGCTGGAGTCAGCTCTGACTCACTGTTTTGTCACCCACTAGCAGAGGGACAACCTCTCTAAGCCTCAGTTTCCTCACCTTTAAAGTGCAGCTGGAGTGTTGACTGGGAGGAGGAGCTGCATGTGACGAATGTGGTGGGCACAGGTGTCCTCACCCTGGTTCCATCTGCTGGGGCCCCACCTCGCTCAGGCAAGCTCATGTCCCTGGTCCTCCAGTGGTGCATTCTCTGCCCTGGCCTGGCTGGAAGCCTCAACCTACACTCTCCTCCCCTTCTCTGATTCCTGCCTACCTATTGGCTGGAACTGGCTTGGTCCCCATCAGGTCACTAGGACAGGTTGGGCACTGGCCACCCTCCGTGGAGACTGTCTTAGATTTCTAGGCATCTTCTGATCCCCTAGATATGTGTCTGAATGTAGATGTGGAAAGCCAGTCCCTGCCTGTGGGATGTGTGGACTCCTGTGGAGCCCCCGGTGGGCTGTCATACCTCTGCTTGCATACCTCTGAAGGTCAAGGAAGCAAGAAGCCAAGCTGGCAACTGACTGCTGTGCCTTTCCTGGGGTCCAAGGGCCTGGGTTGTGCCTCCTGCCTGAACTCTTCTGGCTGTGTGATGGTTGGGGGGCTCACCACTGCCCCCCTCTGGGCATCAGGGACTGGAGGAGGCCTTTCAGGGGCTGTTGAGAAAGCCAGGCCTCCTTAGGAGAGAGGAGCCCACAGGCCTTGCACATGTGTGAGCAGACTGACCCTGCTGCCAGGAGTATCTGATGGATGAAGTCATGGTCTGCACTGTCATTTTCACTGACTGGGAAGGATGGGGAGATGACTGGGGCCGGGCCGGAAGTCAGGAGGTTAGTGCCAATGCCGATCCCTGACCAGAGACACCCCCCTCTAAGCCTCAGTCTTCCCTTCTGTGGTTGGCGAGCATGCTAGGCCTGGGCGGTCACCCCAGCACCCTATGTCCTGCTTCTGTCCTTCCTGGCTCTGAACACTCTGAGCTGTCTCATTGTCCATGGACACATTGCCACCACATTCATCCCTTGTCTTCCCTACTGCAATGCTGCCTCGTGGAGGACAGGGATGCCATCTGGCTTGCTTACCTCCCCAGTGCCCAAGCATTGCCTGGCACATAGCAGGTGCTTGATAAAAATTGTTGAATGAATGAATTTGATGAATGCATGATTGTCGGTCTTCCTTATTCTATGACACTTATTGGGCACCCACTTTGTGCCAGGCCCTGTGCTAGGGGCTAGGGACCCCGTGGTGACAGATTAATAACCCTGCCCTTGTGGAGCTGACATTCAAGTTGGGGGATTGATAAATATCAGGTAGCAATTAGCCACCTTGGAAAAATAAGGAAAGGGCGGGGGGCCCATACTGCCAGGGTGGGAGGGGCTGCACTTCTAAATCTGGTGGTTGAAGAAGGTCTTCCTGAGCAGGCAACATATGAACAAAGACTTGAAATGATTAAAGAATTCAACAAGAATCCATTTGAGAAAGAGCATTCCTGGCAGAAGGAACAGCAAGTGCAAAGACCCTGAGGTGGGAACATTCCTGGCATTTTCAACTCAGGAAGTGGCAATTCCTCACTTTCCCTCAGCCCACACCCAGCTCCTCAGTGAATCCTGCAGTGCACCTGCTGAATTCCAAACCAGACCACTCCCCCCACCACTGTCGTCATAGTCATTCTGCCACTGGACTAGAGTTGTGGCTGCCCCACAACCTCCCTGGGCCACACTTGCCCATTGAAACTCCTCTTTGCATGGCAACCGGAGGTAGCTTAGAACACAGAAGATGCCATCCTTGAAGCAACTGTGAAAAAGAGTTTGGTGATTACACCAGAGACAGATGCAATAAACGATGAAGAAAGAAAATAGACAAACATATGGACAGATGGATGAGTCAATGAATGGGTGAGTGTATGTATGGGAAGGATGGACAATTAGATGGGACGAGCAGACAGACTGAGATGACTGAATGGATGGCAGGTGAATGACGGATGGATGGATGGGTGAGCGGACGAGTGGTTGGGTGGATGGATGGATGGGTGAATGGATGGATGGATGGATGGATGGATAGACTAAAATATTTTCATCACCACAAAAAAAACCCTGACTCCCATTAAACAGTCACTCCGCACTCCCCTCTTCCTCAGTCCCTGGAAACCATGACATATATTCTGCCTCTGTGAATTTGCCTATTCTGGAACTCAGCAATTCTACTTGTAGGTATAGTCTCAAGAGAAATGAAAAAAGACATCCACACACATACAGGCACACACATGTTCATACATCAATATTCACAGTTGTCACAAGTTGGAAACAACCCTAATATAATGTCCATCAATAGTTGCATGGATAAACAAAATGTGATGAATCCATACAATAGAATATTGTTCATAAAAATGAACTAAAGTACTGATACATATTACCACATGGATGGATCTTGAAGACATTATGCTAAGCAATAAAAAGCAGACACAAAAGACCTCATATTGTAAGATTCCATTGATATGGAATGTCCAGAATAGGCAAATTCACAGACGCAGAATGTACGTCATGGTTTCCAGGGACTGAGAAAGAGGGGAGTGCGGAGTGACTATTTAATGGGAGTCAGGGTTTTTTTTTTTGCGGTGATGAAAATATTTTAGTCTATCCATCCATCCATCCATCCATCCACCCAGCCATCCACCCAACCACTCATCCGCTCACCCTCCATCCATCCGTCATTCACCTGCCATCCATTCAGTCATCTCAGTCTGCCTGCTTGCCCCATCTAATTGTCCATCCTTCCCATACATACACTCACCCATTTGTTGACTTATCCATCTGTCCACATGTTTGTCTATTTTCTTTCTTCATCATTATTGCATCTGTCTCTGCATTCATCTCTCATCTGCAGAGATTTTTCTAACATCTGACTCCAACCTGCTCGGCAGAAATCTCTTCACCTTCCACTGCTGATTGATCCAACTCAAACTTTAAACTTAGTGACACTTCAAGGCCCTGGAAAGCACTCATCTCTGCTGTCACTTCTCCTACTGTTGATTCCAGAACTTAGTGTGCACTAGGCACTGTGCCTGCTGTGCCCAGTGGGCGAGTTGTCCCCAGCCTTCCTCCTCCGGCCTGGGTTGGAAATTGTTCCTGAGGGTCTGGGCCAGGGTCCTGCAGCCCAGAGAGGAGAGGTGAGCCATGATCACGGGAGCTGGAAGGGAGGGGATAAATAGGAACAGATTGATGAGCTGGGCCTCAGTTTCCCCATCTGTAATGAGGGGATGAACAATGATGACATTGCCCCACATTCTAAGGTGGGTCCCTGAGCTGCCTGAGTTCCAGAGTGGAGGAGGGGTTGTTTGTTCCTCCCTTTCCTCCCTGCCACTTACCCTCTTAACAGTCCTGATGACCCTGGACTTGGGAGGGAAGTGCTTGCTGTGGGAGGAGGCATCTCAGCCCCCATTAGCACTGTTAACAGCCCCTGGGGAACCAGGGGTCACCCAATGGCAGCTGTAAGGCCATTAGCAGTCCATTAACCCCATCTCCTTTCTCCCCAAATCCCTGCTTTACCTCAGGTCCTGCCTTGCACTTCCTGCCTGAGCTTCTGGGCCCCCACGGCAACCCCACCAAGCCTCAGAGGCCCCGTCAATGGTCAAGGCCCAGTCAGCCTGTGCGTGGTCCAAGTGGTGGAGGACAAAGGCAAGAGAGTGTGGCAGGCATAAGCTGGTGGCTAGACCCACTGAGCTGATGGTGAGGGCAGGTCGATAGGTATGCCCCATGTGGCAGCAACTTAGCACAAAGTCCCTTCTACCCTTTGCGAATAGAAGTTGTGTGCTATTTTCTGCTTTCTCTCCCCAACATATGTGAAGTGCATTTCACTCAGTTGGAGCTGTGCCAGGTCAATCAGTCAATCAACAAGTGTCCATGGAGCATCACACCTTGGGCAGCAGGGCACAGACTTAGACTTTCTTAATTATAGAAGATTCAGCACCATCTAAGTACTTGTTGAGCACTCACTGTCTGCCATGCCCTGGAACACAGCAGTGAAAGAGGCAAGCATTCCAGCCGGGGAGATGAAAAATGAACATGCGAAAGAATAAATAGGACAATTCTCAAAAGGATAGTACCGTGCAGGAGACCAAACATGGTGCCATGTAGGACAGAGATGGCATGGCAGCCAGAGAGGGAGGCAGAGGTGGGAGAGGACACCAAGGGCCACAGGAGTTCGGATTCTTCTTGTTATGCAAAGCAGAGAAAGGGCATAACCTGGCTCAAATTTCATAGGATCCCTCTGGCTGTTCTCGAGGCGTGAAAGGGGCTCCTGCTGTAAAAAGGCTACTGCATGAGTCTTGGTGAGCCAGACGGTGGCTCTAACTGGGCTAGGAAAGTAGAGGGGGGATAGATTCAGATCTGCTTGAGTCTGAGTCACCAGGAATTAGAATCCTCATGAATCTTAGAATTAGACTCCCTTAATTAGAACTAGAATAAGAAGCCTCATAGAATCCTGGCATTAAAAGCTGGCAGGAAGCTCAGGGGGACCTGATTTATCTCCTCCGGCCTCAGCAACCCAGCCTCAACTCAGCCTCTGCTGAAACAGCACCCCCTCCTCACACCCCCACTGTACTGGCTGCTTTAAAGGGCCAGCTGCTGAAAAACCGCCTCCGCTGGGTCCCTCATGGTGATGGTGGCCATGCGACCCAGCCTGTCCCATGAAGGGGAAGGGTCATCCAGGAACTTGTATAAAGGACTCATGAACAAACACAATGGGGAGGGGAGGATTGAATGTGGGAGGTGGGGGTGGTAGGGCGGGGGAGAGTAATGAGGGGATAGTGAGGACAACTGTAATTGCACAAGAATAAAAGCATAAATAATATCATTAAAAAGAGAGAGATTTATGTGATTCTCAGGAAGAACTGATGAGGCTTATGCCATTATTCTTCCCATTTTATAGATGAAGAAACTGAGGCTCAGTGAGGGACTAGGTCCTGCCTGGCCTCAGGATGGACAGGGCCAGAGAGGAGGGGCAGGTCTGGCAGGAAGAGAATATCTGGCACATTTTGTCAGCCAGCTGCCTGCCTGGTCTGTCAGGGGAGGGGACCAAAGAGAGGCTTCGCTGGAGAATGAGTGCTTAGTGATGTCTTCACTGGGAACCTCGAGGACAAAACTGTTACAAGGGCTCAATTATCTTATAAGGAGCTTGCCAGGGCCAGGAGAGAGCCGCAAATATCCACAAGCTGAAATATGTGTGTGGTGCTGCCTCGGGGGCATGGAGTTTCTTTTTTCTGGCTGGGAGGAGCCTGCTGCCTGTGCCGGGAAGGCCCTCTGCCTCACGGTTCTCTCCCCCGATGAGTCACTGATGGAGGAACTTCTGGCTTGTGGAGGACTCTTTGGTCAGAATCCAGAAACTGACAGACCTCCTCTCCTTGCCCCGCTAGGAAGGAAAGGGGCAGAGATGTAGGGAGCTGGGCTGCGGCAGGGTCACCACCAGGATGATGCTCTTTGTGGCTCCCCAAAGCCCCCTTGTAAGGACCCAGCCTCTGAGACCTGCCCTGCTGACCCTCTCAGGCCCCCCCTTTTTCCCCACAATAAGCCACTCTCATTTTAAACTAGTCCCAGGAGGTTCCTGCCTCCAGGCCTTTGCCATGCAGTTCCTGTTGCCTGGAGCAGCATCTTTGTTCTGTTCAGGGCTTGGCTCAACCGTTCTCTCCTCAGTAAACCATCTTGTGCACCTCACTTGCCACAGGCTGGTCGCAATATGTTCTTGGTTACCTTGGTTAACTCAGCCCCTCATGGGACTTCAATTAGCTCATCAATTCAATGAGAATCACACAGAAATTTCAGAACTTTGAGCTGTCAGAGCTGGAAGGAACAGGGATCCCTATGCACAGAGAAAAGTCACAGGCTTGGAGAAGTTTACTGAAGAGGGTCTGACAGAGGTGAGATGCCCCCAGGGGCTCTGCCCACAGAGCCTGGCCCTTGGCACGTCGTCTGGGCTAGTGATCAAAGCAGACATCACTGTTATCATTTTACATAAAAAACTTTAAATTTTAAATGAATTTTTAAAAATATGATTTTGCTTTCATAGGCGTATCTGGGAATGGAATAGTGGCTGGGAAATGGGAACCCCATTGCTGGGGCTTCTCAGGAACTGGCCCCAGGGGCCCTAACCCTAACCCTTACCCCTTGGAGAAATGGAGATGCTAATTGGCCCTGACGTTCTGGGGCCAGTGGGAGGCCTGCAGAAAGGGCTGGGCTCTGATCACAGAGGCTCAGTGACCCTGACAGTGTCTATAAAGGTCTGGGGGCAGGACACGGGTGGGAGCAGCCCTCCTTGGAGCCCCTCCCAGCACCCTACCCTGACCCAGAATCAGGTGTCTGGATGCAGCTGGGGAGCAGCAGGAAAGGAGCAGGATCAGGAGCCTGATGACAAAGGGAAGCTGTCCCAAAGCTCTAGAGGAAGCTAGGGGCTGCGGTGGGAGGCTGCCAGGGCGCCCACAGCCTGCAGCCCTGGTAGAGAGGCCCATTTTAGAGGTCAGGGCAGAGGAGAAGGGAGAGGAGGAAAAGCAGAGACTCCTAGCCTCTGTGCTCATCCATCCATTTGTTCACTCACTCATTCATTCCTTTGTTCATTTATTCTCTTGTTCATGTCACCCTCTTCCTC
This sequence comes from Micronycteris hirsuta, assembly GCA_004026765.1. Lineage (NCBI taxonomy): Eukaryota > Metazoa > Chordata > Mammalia > Chiroptera > Phyllostomidae > Micronycteris > Micronycteris hirsuta. Next base: position 1,543 of record PVJI01009774.1, on the reverse strand, counting down.
CCTCCCTTTTTAGTTTAGTAAACAGTCCCTCAGCTCCTATCGTATGCCGGAATGCACATTGAATATTGGGGATAATGGGCCAGAGGGCTTGTTGATAGTCTGGGCTGGAGAGGAGTATGGAGATCTGAGAATAGGCAGCTGTCCCCCTTCCTCCTCAGCCCTACACTTCTTCCACAGGAACCCCAAAGCCTCTGCAGGTCCTGTGTAGAGGGCAAAAACCTAGTTAAGTTTGAAATTTCTGGGAAGGTTTGGGTCAGATGCTACAATGATCTCTGGATGTGAGAGATAAGTGAGAAAGCTAATGCCATAAGTGATGAAGAAAGGGAACAGATGAATGAGTAAGTGGATAGATGGATGGTTGAATGGTCAGATGGTTGGGTGGAAGAAGGATGGACAAATGGATAGACGAATGAGTGGGTGGATGGATAGACAGATGGGTAGGTGGACAAATGGACTGATGAATAAATGGATGGTTGAATAAATGAATAGATGGGTGGATCAACTGATGGGTGGTCAACTGGGTAGACAGCTAGAAGATGATGATGATGTAATTATAATAAAAACACCTATTGTTTATTGAATGCATACCATGTGCCCTGTCTGCACTCCACACAGTCAACCTCACTTAATTTTCATTACAAGGTAATGAGAGAGGGGTTTATGTTCTCATTTTACAGATAGAACACTAAATCTTAGACATGTCACATGACCTACTGAGGCTCACAGCTGAGAACGGGTTGAGTTGGCTTAGCTTTCAGCGCTGCCCTGCTCTTCAGGACGGGCCCCCCGCCCCCACATGAGTGGTCACCCTTTGGGGGAAGGCTTCCTGTCTGGGCATCTCCAAGGCTCCCACCAGCTGCCCTCTGGAGGAGGAGGTCTCTGTGATGATCTTTTGGCTCCAATCTGATGTTTATGGTTATGTTTGGCTCCAGAGAAGTGAGGCAGTGAGAGCAGCTCACCCATAATCCTCCACATTACACCAGCACCAGGCAGTCCTGCCTGTGGGGAAGGGGGTACAGGTGGGAGGGCATCTGACATGATTGATGCAGACAGAGGGACCCCATTCCAACCAGTCCTAAGATTCCGAGGGCCGGTGCTCCTTCTGACCCCTCAGGCCCCGGCCTCACCTCTCTGAATCTCGGTGCCCTAGGGGGACAATGGGCAGTCTCAGGAGCAGCTGGCTCAGTGGGACGTTAGAAATGTGCAGTGAAATGATGACTGTGAAGTGCCTGGCACATATGCCTACTCAGCTTCCACTGATGGTGGTTCCAGCCAGTTCCGCCCTGTCCTTGCGGGAGACCCTGGGCACGTCACTTCTCTCTGAACCTCATCCTCTTCTCTTTAACACTGGGTGCTTACCTTACAGTGTTGTTAAGATTCTATTCTTTAAACAAAGCTTAGTTTTTTTCCAAGGCACATTCTAGGTGCTAGGGATACAACAGTGAATAAAACAAACATTCCTGCCTTTGTATATAGGCAGGATAACTGATACAGAAAACCATAAAACTGGGGAAGGGATGATGGAATGGGGAGGGGTGCAATT